>CM076583.1:1217360839-1217451856 GCA_034641835.2 Pinus albicaulis | reverse complement strand
CATTTCGCACATTTTGGAGGCGTTAAACACTGGGCGGCAGATGGTGCGATGACGATCTAGGACCGTTGGATCTGGCGAAGGTGATCCAACGGTGATCGGGGTATTGGATCAGTGGGCTAGTTCGAAAGGTGGGGCCTGTTAGCGCTCAAATCTACCTTAGGCTGAAATAAGGCAAAACTCAAGGCTACATCAAACCACGCTCAGCCTCGTAGCTAGCCCTATGAGGACAGGAGAGGGCTCTCTCCGGGTCTATCTCGGCAAAGGATCTTCAAAGGGGCTGAGATGACTTATAATGAACAATGAATACTGATTTTAGGCTAGTAAAGAGATAGGAATGTTTGATTTTGATTTTTTGGGTTTTTGTTGGAGAAATGGGAAAAAACAATTTTGGGTCCGGGGATAAGGTCAGATCTTTGCAGATTTCGAGTTGGGGCGAGAGGGAGCTCTCGTGTGTTTAAAAGGAGGGCAAGGCAGCCATTGTTTCACATGCATATGATTATATATTTCTTGTCTGTTTAGACTATTGGCATTCTTTAGTTGTTCAGCTGAGTTGCTGTGCTGCTTAGCACAAGGATTTCCTGTTTAGGAATCCTTCTCCTTTATTGAGAAGCCTCTTGAAGGATTTGTATAGATTTGCCTCACATATAGGCTTGAGGCCAGGCATCCTCCTCTAGGACAACGTTATTGCTGCAGCAACATAATTCTGTGTTGCAGGGTGTTGCAGTGAGGAGTCACAACACCTCTTCCATCACTTTTTTTTTTCAGAGGAGGAGTCTTCCTTTCCTTTGGAGGATTATTTTGGAAGTTATCAGAGCTTATTTCAGATCTTGGCACTTGGCCAAATCATTCTATTCCACCTACAACGCAGTTACCCTCTTAGATTGCGTTATTTTCAGAGTGCACTTACAGTGAGGGATTGCAGAATTGATTGGAGGGTGAGATCTTAAGTGTAGGGATCATCCTTCCACTTAGGAGATCTATTGGAGGAGGTATAATTCATATTGTTTATCATCTTCAGCCTTCTCTATTTAGTTCCAGTTTTGAGTTGCAGCTGCTACCCAGCAACTCTGGCATTTTTTCCATTTTGTATATTTTAGCCAATCCTTCCCGAGATTGATGTATTATTTCTTTCATGGGTTAGAGCCTTGCTCCCCCACTTTATTTGAGCCATAAATTGTCATATATTTGTATTTATGATATTTATGCAACAATGTCTCTTATAAACTACGCAATCATAGCCATGGTTTATGCAGATATATAAGTGTTCTTCTATTTCATGTACATGTCTTGTTGAGGCTTGCATTTCCTTTCTTGAGTGGATGTTTCCTCTAGAATTTGTACTCTTTCTACTGCTATAACATTATTTTTTGGCTATCTATATCTTCTTGTCTCACAGCTAATAAAATAACGTTGTTTATCTATTGTATGTTCATGCATTGTTTGCAGTCCCTTCATAGGGCATTTTATGAAGATAACTAGGTGTGGGAGATCTGTTTAACCCACCTAGAAGGATTTTTTTGGAGCCATCTCTTGGATTTCAGTCTTAGATGCATTGATCTAAGGGATCCAGGTCCTGGTTTCAATTCCTGTAGCAGCCATGATTGGAAAATGTGTTTTCCAGTCATGCCTTGCTAGCTGTTCCATATTTGGGATATTACAATGGTATCAAAGCAACTTTCTTGGCTCAGGCTGTGAGTCTTAGCCCAAGAATATCAGAATGATGAAGAATATGAGATAACTCTCACCAATATTTATATCTGGAGAGAACCTCTCCAAGGAGGTTAAGAAGATTGAAGAAGAAGAAGAAGAGGAATATCCATGCACTTCCTATTCGTATCGAGAAGAATACAAGCATGGAGGACACTTGGATTATCAGATTCTAAGTGATTACCTTGTTGATTACAGATCTCAACCTAGAGCCTTCAAAGAGACTCTATATTTCCCTCATTTAATCTAGTTGAAGGAAGAGAAGAGACCCTGGAGTAGAAGAGAAATCAAAGGCAATATATTTCTGTTGTCTAGTTTTGATGGGTTATCTACAGCAAGAACTTGGGTGAGAAAGTTGGAGGCATTTTTCCTACTACATCCTGTAGCAGGGAAGGAAGCTGTTGAAATCTCAGTGCTACACTTGGAGGGTGAATCGTATCTTTGGTGGTGCAGCCACTTGAGCCATGCAAGGGTGCAGACTTTTGCAGAGTTCACTCAAAGGTTGACCCAAACCTTTGATGGAGAAAGAAAAAAGGAGGAAAAGCTCACACCACTTGAGGAGCTTTGTCCTAATGCTATCACACTCATGGAGGAGTAGCCACATGCATCAACAGTTGGGGCAGCCAAAAATATGGAGGAAGGAACTCTTGCAGCCCTACAAGAAGTTCCCAAACATCATCAAGGTATGAAAATATTTCCACAATCTATTGTTGTAGCAAATTCTTTTGATAATTGTGGAGATTTATTTTTACATGACCAAGGGTCAAATCACATTGCTACTATAGAGCGGCTTGGTTGCACTGCGATGTGCAACATGGAAGCATTCAAGGAAGAAGCAAACCATCATTCTCATGAGCCATTTTTGGATTGTTCATCACACTTGAGGTTGGGATTTGAAGACTTGAAGGAAGATAGTAGACATCTTGGAGTGAGAAACCCTTTCTCCTTTCAAGATGACACTTTCTCAATGAGCTCCTCTCAGCTTAAAGAGGAACTTCTACTTTCAGCAGATCCAAGACCTCATTGGTTTTGGAAGACTACTGTTGAGAGGGAGGTCTCAAGGAAAGATCTCATCAGAGGTGCATTTCAACACACCATGGAGTGAAAATATTTTCTTCCTTTCTCACAGGAGTGGATAGAAGATGGAGGACATATCAGGATGGATAACATCTCTCATGCTTGTGTTGGACATTCCTTGAGCCACACAAATCATGAAGGGAGGTTTTTTCCTACCACCTATTTGGGTCCTTATAGGGTCTCATTGATCCTTGAGAAGGTTGCATTTAAAAATCCCATGAAGTGCAAAGACAGAGATTTGATTCAGGAGGATGGTAGCACTTAGGGGAGGAGTACCAAGATGAAGAGAAGGAGAAAGCATCCACAAGTGATTGAGTGGATGTGGTTGATGAGCAAGGAGCTGGGAGGCTACTTGCAGATCTATGACACTGGGCAATAGGAGGCTTGGCTGCACTGGTTACTCTTGAAAGAGTTTGGCCATCACTTGGAATACACTCTTCCTAAGAGTAGGAGGAAGGAGGATAGTGTTGAGGTATAAAAGGTGTCTTTTTAACTCCTATTTATCTCACATTAATTATCAATCCAGGTACGATTTTTTATTTCAAGAGTGTACTTAGGCTGAGGCTGCAATTCAATCTAAGAGTAATGATTTCTAATATGTAGTACAGTGTTACAGACAACAGAGTAAACGAATGCTTGGAAATGAAATATAACTACAATGACATGAAATTAAATGCTCTGAAATACAATCATTCACTCAGCAATCATCAGTCAAGGATGCAGTAGTAATGACTCTTTCCTTTGGCAACTGATGTAAATGAAATCAAATAAGAACAAGACAATCAATCTGAGAACGTAGGTAGCAATAACCAATTTCCTGTACAGTTGATGATCTTATATTCCACACCAAAGCAATTAAATGGAAACTGAACTAAATCACTAATTCTGCTAGTGAAAGTAAAAAAAAAATCTAAAATGATTTGATCACCCATACATCGAATTTAATGAAGAATAGAAATGAACAACAAACTCTATCTAATGGAATTGAACAACAAAATCTATTGAACAACAAACTCTATCTAATGAATTTGAACAACAAATTCTACTGAACAACAAACTCTATCTAATGAATTCAAACAACAAATTCTATTGAACAACAATCTGAAATGAACATCAATTAAAATCGAAACAGAAAATGGAATGGAACAACATATGCTGAAAAACAAAGCTCTGGTAGAGCATAACAAGATAAGTTATATAGGGATCAAGATTCTTGTTAAATTGGAAAGGAACGGCAAACGCAATTCAACAATACAACACACCAAGATTATAAAGCAATAAAATGGTAAACTATTAAACTTGAAACTGTAATGAAAATAAATGCAAACCATCACACAACTATAATCAAAAGATAATAATACAAAAGAGCAAGTGGATCCACCAGGGCCGAGCCCTTAGCCGCTAGGGAAACACCGCTGAGCTATTCTAGAGTCAAGTGATGGAACGACAACTAAATCATGTATTAATCATGCATAACAACGTTTACAAATAGTCGCTCTCTGCTTGAATCACGAGAGTCAATGAAATTCTAGAATTACAAAAGAAGTTTTAATGATAATCCTCCGCCCAATTTCTACAGGGGCTGCCTTTTATAACAACTCGACAGACAATACAAGAAACAAAGATAAAATTTGAACAACGATCCCTCATAATTGAAAGATTCTGAGGGATTCTTTCTATTTTCCTCTTTTGGCTAACGCTTCGTCTTCTTGTGTTGTAGCCGTGTTGTTCCTTGCCTTTCTTTAACTATGCGTTTTGATTTCATCCTTCTTGTCTGGATATGGCCCTTTGCTGGAGGAAAAGTAGTTACTCCTGCTTTAGCTTTGCCTTTCGAATGGTGGTTTCCCACTTCATTTGTTTCCTATTTAGAATAAAAGACAATCTTTAGCCAATTTCACCATAAACATTAATCTTTGCAATTTTATCATAATCCTCCAATATATAATCTTTCTAGAATAAAAAGAGTTATGTTTAAAGGAAAAAGATAAATAAATACATGGTGAATTCATACCTTTTCCAATGCTCAACACACCCCCCTACTTACCCTTTTTCATGTCCTCACGAAAACCATAGTTTACATGTAAAGCAGTTAGAGAATAGGCTGGAGAGGGTTTTTCATTAAGAGGTCTAAAACCATGATTTGCAGCTAAAGCTTCAAAGATATGCCCTAACTATCCTTTAGGTAGTTCATATTTGGCCTTATAGTCTGCTGCATGATACCAGATAGTAGGGATGCGATATCTACGACCTAACCAATACGAGCCTTCCCTCAAGATGAGGTTACTATAGATAACCAGGCAGTTGGCAGCTAACTCAAAATTTTTGTAATTGAATGGCTCTCTGTCTTGAATATTCCAATTGGAAATATTCCATAGGAGTTTAGCTGCTACTATGGCCTAGTCTCTGATGGATAGAAAATATTCTACCCCATCCAGGATAATTGCTTTGTGTATGGGTCCCAATGTTTGGATCACACCCTCCTTTGTCATTAAGCTTCTTTGTTTAGCCCACAATTGTAATGGGTGTTTCGGTTCACCCCTAACCCAAAGGTCTAACCCATTTTCTTGGCTCTGAAAAGTGTTATAGGCCTTGAGCCATTTTAATTGGTTAACAGAAAATGAAATGAATGCTTGAAATTGGATATCACCCACAAAAGGACTGGGATTTGTCTCCATTTCCCCAGCTAATATAAAATTGTGCAAATAAAATTCATAGAGTAGATGCTGGAATTTTACTCCATAGAGTTTGCAGCAGCTTATAAAATCACCTATAGTTTCTAATTCTATAGGTTTTCCTGCCTTAACAACCTTAATTTTTAACTGCAAATATATTTCTAATAAAAACAAAGCATAATTTTTGGCAGGGCACCTACATGCTAGGACATCTGTGTATAAAGAACAAAGAGTATCCATTTGATTCCTGACCATTTTTAATCTATTCCTTACCTTTTCAACTTTCTCTTCTACCTTTTGACATCTATCGAAAGCTTCAGCCTCTGATGCACTGATGTCCTTTAATTGCTACTATAACTATTGGTATTTCTTTTTGGGAACAATCTCTTCTTCGAGCTTTTCTCTAGCCCTCTGAGCCTGTGTGAGATCCTCTTGGAGTTTTTCTATACCAGGGTATTTTATCAAAACGTTTTTGGGTTGAAAATATACCAGGGTGTTCTTATTACAATGTCAAGTGCCTACAATCTGTGTCTCTTTGTTGGCCATACTACTAAAGGACAGTGCCTCGGTCTAAACATCTTTTCCACAGACCTGTACATTTTCAGTTTGGGAAACTGCGTCCATAGAAACTGCCTGTTGTTCCTTGTTATCCTGAATGAATGTGGGCTCAGTTTGAGTCTACATGGCCCTTGTATTGTGGGGTTCCGTTTGGATAACTGCATTCTTCATTTTTAGGGTTTTTTTAGAGACTTTCCCCTATTTTAGCACCCTAATCCTTTGCCTGAGTTTTTTTACTAGTTTCTGGAGCTTTTGCCATTCCCTCCACAACTTCTCAAGTTCATTTGTCTTCTTCTTCTTCTTCTTGGAAGGAACAATTTTTCCTTTTTTTGTACTTGGTTGCTCGGCTAGGGTTTGCTCTCCAGTGGCCGTGCCTTTGCCCAGGCTTAATTCTATGTTTTCTGTTTGGGACACTTCTTTAGTGTTCCCATGCTCTTGGCTACATTCCTCGGGGGAAATAACCCTAGTTGGTTCTGCTGTTCCCTGAGGGTTTTCTTCATCAGGAATTTCCTCGGCCGTATCTTTGTTGGTAACAACTCGTTCCTGCAATTGGTCTATCTCAATGTTGAGGTTAAGCAGACTGTGAGGTTCTATGTATTCACTCATATTGGCCAAAATTTGGGCCAATTGGTCCTCTTGTAATGGGCTCTGTGGTGGACTTGCAATGGAGGTTTCGGGAGGTTATTCTTCCTCTCCTTCATCTTCACTAGTGTGATTACTTTCTTCCTCTTCACCGGTGTGGTGACTTCCTTCTTCTCCACTGGTATGGTGACATCCTTCTTCTCCACTGGTGTGGTGACTTTCTTCTTCTTCCTAATTTTCTTCTTCAAGTTGCAGTGGTTGTTCATATTCCGAACTGGGAAATTTTAAGGGTTGGCTCCTGCTAGCCTAAAGAATTCCTATCATCCCCCTACTTCTCTTTAACCTGGAGGACTATCTGTGCTTTAAAGGTTCGGTTGCTGTGCTAGTAACTCTTTTACGTTTTGGGGCAGGTAGGTTTGTTCCTTCGTCAATTGAGAATATCAATTCTTCCCAACTAGTCTGCTGCTGGGCAAGGCTGTAACTCAATATTAATCGGATTAAACAATGGTGGCTTACCACCGTCGCTATATGACGGGATTTTCTTATGCTCTGGGAAACATCATGAAATAAGAGATTTAAATATGCAGGTAAATTTACAACACATTTCTGTTTTAATACTGCAAATAACTTAAGGTGGTGTGGTCTTACCACATCCTTTCTTCCATCACATGTAATGTAGCTTTG
This sequence comes from Pinus albicaulis, assembly GCA_034641835.2. Lineage (NCBI taxonomy): Eukaryota > Viridiplantae > Streptophyta > Pinopsida > Pinales > Pinaceae > Pinus > Pinus albicaulis. Next base: position 1,217,444,576 of record CM076583.1, on the reverse strand, counting down.
TACTACTTTCGCCAGTTTTGTCCATGGTTCTCCCAAATTTTCCTGTTGGACTCCTTTTCCTTTGATGACCAAGGTCTGCCCTTCATCCCGAAAGATGTTCATGGCTTCTTGAAGTTTCACTTTTTTATGCGTCCATATGGGTCCTTTTGCTAGTAGACTAGATACCTCGACGATTATTGCATCTGTTACTGCTATTTGCCTTCCTCTTACCATGGAATAGCCTTCCTGCAAGTTCTGCAAAAATTCAATGGCCACCGTTTCATGAGGTTGCTGCAGTTTTGTGAGGTAGGTAATCCATCCTACTCTCTCCAAAATCTCCCCTGCAGCGTTGGAAACTGCTAGCAGCTGTGGCTTACTATGTATTGCTCATCCTCCCATTCTGTTTGCACACTGTTAATTCTTCACAAATACACAGAAATGGTAATGGAACAACACCTTGTGTATATCGGCACAATACCATTAAAATATTGTTGTTTCCAAGAATTTGATCAACATAGGGATTCGACCCACACACAGTCATATTAAAAAGGCATCTGCGCCCCCTGAAAGATGATTGGTCACCCTCGACCGGAAAATAGAAGAGCAGTCTACTGCACATCAATTGTACAGCATGGAAAGGAATACATACTTATGATATGAACAAAAAATTATCGCATTACTGAAATCGATGCATATTTTGCAACTGTGAGTAGATATGGAAATTTTTATGTAATGATTCGAAAATAAAGGAAAAGGACAGCTGATGTGAAAAAAAGTACTTATGCGGTCATTATCCACATAAACCATTATGATCGATTTATAAATAAATTTCATGCATAAGAGGTTTCGAACAAAGGGTTTAGGAGCATACTCTCATTTGATATTAGATAAAGATATAAGAAAATGGTTTATCATTACTATTGATTTGTGAAAAATATGACTCCAATACCATCAGCAAAGCTCTGTTGCCCACAGGTGTCTATAACCTTGACAAAGTTGCTTTCTCACCCTTGGAACCATTATCCTTTATTTATGCCTAGGGAAGTGCTGTGTGATGTCATGATGGAGGCCACTGTGCTGGCTTGGGGACCAGATGAATCACAATGCCATTCACCAGGAAGGAGTGAAAGGTGGGCAGGCCGGCTCATGATGAGACCTCCTGTTCCAAGAACTTTTTATTTTTCTGAGTTGTCCATTGGATCATATCCCTGGTGTGGTGGCCATAATGGGAATGCCACTTCACTGCTCCCTTATGATCATGGTAGGCTGGCTCTTGATGAGACCCCCTATCCTCCATTTTCCATATCATAGAATTATTAGTAATCATATAGAGATTTTTTTTCTTCCTTTTTCATGTAGCACTTCCCTATTTATGTATAGAGGATGGCTCAACACTCCTTAAGAGTAGGGATGGTGGAAAAAGTATGAACATCTCAATAGAGAAAGTATGCCCTTATTCTTATTCAATAAATAAAAATCAAAGAGAGTTATGAAGATTTATGGAAGAACCAACATAATAAAGATAACCGATCATATTAATTTTAGTGAAAATAAAGACAACAAAGTGATATAGATGGTTGCGTCTTTTCCTTTTCTTATCACTACAAAAAAATTTCTTAAAAATTACAATTTCTCTTGATTTGCTGATTCCAGTAACCTCTAATTTTTGTGTCCTTGCATAAATTGTATGTTTTCCTTTAGAAGAATTCACAAAAATCCTCAAAATTTTGTTCTAAAACAAGAAAAATGCACTCAAAAAGTGCTGTTCCTTAGATGGAACACCTGTTGTTCCTTAAGAGGAAAAACAAAAATAATTTGCGAAAATGATGTTCCTTTTGAAAGGAACAGCAGAAAAAATCGGAAAAAACCATGCTATTCCTTTTGAAAGGAACAACAAAAACAAGCGGGAAAAATGTTGTTCCTTTGGAAAGGAACAACAAAAACAGACCGCAAAAACTGCCGTTCCTTTTGAAAGGAACAACAAAAACACGCGGGAAAAATGTTGTTCCTTTGGAAAGGAACAACAAAAACAGACCGCAAAAACTGCCGTTCCTTTTGAAAGGAACAACAAAAACACGCGGCAAAAATTGTTGTTCCTTTGGAAAGGAACAACAAAAACATGCAGCAACAAATGCTGTTCCTTTCGAAAGGAACAACAAAAACACACAAAAAAACTGCTGTTCCTTTGGAACTGAACAACAAAAGTACGCGACAAAAACTGTTCCTTTGGAAAGAAACAACAAAAACACGCAACAAAAACTGCTGTTCCTTTTGAAAGGAACAACAAAAACAAGTGGCTCTTTTGAAAGGAATAGCAAAACTGTTGTTCCTTTTAAAAGGAACAACAAAAAGAAACACACAAACGCGCTATTTCTTCAGAGGAACGACTGCTATTCCTTAAAAGAAACAACAACTGTTCCTTAAAATAAACAACAACTGTTCTTTAAAAGGAACAACTTGAGAAATAAAATTTATACAAAAAACAAGCAAAGTAAAAAGAAAAGCTTATGTACAAGTTTCAAAATAAAGGAATTATTTAGTATATGGGTGCTGAGGAGGAGTTATCTCCCTCAGCAAGAATTTGCATGGTAGAATATTCTCGTAGTTTCTGGTAAAAGGATTCTTGATTAAGCGGTTTATGGTAAAGTCGTACTCGATAACCGTTTGCTTTGAAAGAATGTCCAGATCCGTCGATGGTCATCAATGTGATGGTGCCATTGTCGTGCACTTTTTGTATCTCATAGGGTCCAAGCCATCGTGTCTAGAGTTTTCCTAGGAAATCCTGAAACCTGGAGTCATATAGGAGTGCCCAATCTCCTTCATGGAAGATCTTCTCTTTAATGAGGGCGTCGTGCTATTTTGCTCTCTGCTGTTGAATTAATGCAGTGTGCTGGAGAGCAGAGAGCCTAATTTCATCTAACTCATTGATTTGATGTAATCGTATGACCGAGGCTTCATTTAAGTCCAAACCCACCTCCTGAGATGTTCTTAATGTTTGAATTTCAAATTCTATTGGAAAGATGGGTTCTTTTCCAAATAATAATTGATATGGTGAATACCCAATGGTATTTATCCATGTTTTTCGGTACGCCCACAAGGCTTCCGGTAATCTTAAAGTCCAATCACGTCGATGTGATGCAACTATTTTTGTAAGTATAGATTCTATCACCTTGTTCGTGCTCTCTACCTAGCCGTTTGCCTTTGGGTGGTATGGGGTCGTGATTTTGTGCTGAATGTGGTAGTTTTTTAATGTTGCAGTGATTTTATTACCTATAAATTGCGGTCCTCCATCTGTAATTATGTCCCTTGGGAGGCCATATCGCACAAATATTTGGAAAAGGAACTGTATTACAGAGTCCTATGTAGCTCTTGAAAGTGCCTCTGCTTCAACCCATTTAGTAACATACTCTGTTGCAACTAGTATATATGTTTTCTGATTTGATGGTGGGTTAATAGGACCAACAAAATCAAGCGCCCAACGCTCAAATGGCTCGATTACTAACTGTGGGTTCAAAGGAATTTCATCGGATTGTCCAGGGCGTCCTGCCCTTTGGCAACTATCACAGGCTTGTACAAAATTTTTAGCATCTTTAAAAATTGTAGGCCAGTAATAGCTTATTTGTAAAACCTTGTGACCAGTCCTGCAATCTGCGAAATGTCCGCCACATGGCCCATTGTGGCATGCTTTTAGGATGTCAAATATTTCGTCTTCTTGGACACATCTTCTGATGTGCATATCTTCTCCAGTATGAAATAGGTAACCCCCAATCCAAGAGAATCGGGTACTACGTTGTACTATCTGTTTTCGTTCATTGGGCTTTAGATGCTTAGGTAATTTACCTACTGCTAAATAATTTGCAACATCAGCATACCATGGGGTTCTAGCAGTAATAGCAAACAAATGTTCATCTGGGAAGTGATCCTCGACTGTTGATGTGTCTGTTGGCTTTGGCATTCGTGAGAGAAAATCAGCTACAGGATTCTCTTTTCCTAGTCGATTGTTTATTGTGATGTCAAATTCCTGAAATAGAATCAACCATCTTGATACTCTACCATTTGTAACAGGTTTATTTGCTAAATTTTTTATGGCAAAGTGATTTGTATATAAAACTACAGGATACTTAGTTATATAATGTCTAAATTTATTTACAGCATGTATTACAACTAAAAATTCTTTCTCAGTCACAGTATAGTTTAATTCAACAGGAGATAGATTCATGTTAATATAATAAATTGCATATGGTTTTTTATCTTCTTCCTGGCCAAGGACTGCTCCAATAGCTGTGTCTAAGGCATCAGATGAAATTTGGAATGGAAAATCCCAATTTGGGCCCCTTAGCACTGGGGTTGTTGATAGAAGATTTTTCAGATCCTCAAAAGCATGGTCACATTTATCTGTCCAATCAAAATCAACATTCCCTGTTAGTGCGTATATAGGTGCAACTATTTGAGAGTAATGCTCTATAAATCTTCTATAGTAACCAGAAAATCCGAGAAAGCTACGTACCTTTGTTTGTGTGGTGGGAGTAGGTATTAACAAAAGTATTTGAATTTTAGCTGGATCTACCTGTATTCCAGCTGCTGAGATATAATGACCCAAGATGAGTCCCTCGGTCATCATCATGTGGCACTTCTCATGGCTTAAGCAGAGTTTGGTGTCAATACACCTTTGCAACACCTTTTCCAATGTTTCTAATGCTGGCTCAAAATCATCTCCATAAGGTGTAAAATCATCCATATATACTTCGAGCACTTCATTTATTATATCTGAAAAGATGCTGAGAATGGCCCTCTGAAATGTAGCGGGGGCGTTGCATAGACTGAAGGGTAAAAATTTGTAAGCAAATTTCCCCCAAGGACAGGTAAATGTAGTTTTATCTTGGTCTTCAGGGGCAATCTGAATTTGATTGTATCCACTGAAGCCATCTAGGAAAGAAAATAATTTCTTTCCTGCCAATGTATCTAATACCTGATCAATGAAAGGAAGGGGGAAGTGATATTTCTGGGTTGCTTTGTTTAGTTCTCTGTAGTCTACACATATCCTCCACTTCCCATTCTTCTTTGGCACCACCACTAGTGGAGAGACCCGCTTGCTATCAGATATTGGATAAACAAAGTTGACATCCAAAAGTTTTTGTAATTCAGCTTTCACAATCTCCTTAAGGTGAGGGTTTAATATTAATTGGGGTTGGCGAATGGGTCTAGCATCTTTTTCTATATAAATGTGGTGCGTACATAACTAGGGATCAATTCCTTTCATGTCTGGGTAATCCCATGCAAAGGCTCCCTTATATTTTTTCAGTAGTTGGACCAACTCCTCTTCTTGTTCAGCACTCAGATTTTTGTTAATGTTCAAAGTTTTTCCTGGCTCAATCTCTATATTTTTGATATTGTAAATAGAAGTGGTAGGTATGGATTGTTCTTGGATGTCTTTCAGGGGATATTCTTCATTATCAAACGCTGCCTTGATCATGTGACATTGCAATTTGGATCTGGTTTTTGGTTGGTTGATAAAACTGTTAATGATATCATCATCTGTTTGATCTTTAAAGTCGAGGGAATCTTATATGGTTAGTGGTGATCTAATTTTTTCTATGAGATATGATACAGGTTGTCTCTTTGTTTTTATTATTGTTAGGCTTGGCTGGGCTGGAGGGTATAAAGCTAAGTTCTTGACATAACTCCCTCTAGTTATAGTCATGCTGCCTTGCCGACAGCCAATATAGGCATCAACAGTTGCTAGCCAAGGTCTACCTAAGATAAAAGGGTGTCCATCTAGCCAATTTTTGGGGTTGATAATTAGGAAGTCAGCAGGATATTCCCAGGAGTCTACAGATACCATTACATCATGTAGTGTGCCTTTTGGCTTGAATACTGATCGGTTAGCCAGTTCCAATAAGGTTGTTGTTGGATCTAATGATGTAATGCCAAGTTTTTGACAAGTGGTGGTTGTTAGGATATTAATTACAGCTCCCAAATCAACTAAGGAATTTGGAAATGATTTTCCATTGATTTGCACCGTAACTATAAGATTTCCTGGGTCCTCATACTTTACAGGTGCTTCCATTCCTAATAGTAAGCAAGATAGAGTGCCGACTACTTGGACAGTTGGGTTAGTTGTTGTTCTCCTCTTTGGCTTCTTTATACATAGTTCTTTGATGGTTTTTGCATAAATGGGAATGTATTTGATAGCTTGGAGGAGTGGGATTTTTATACACAAATTTTTCAGTTCTCCCAGAAGATCAAAATCAGGATATTCTATTGGACGAGGTATGATTAATCGTTTTGGGAATGGTGGAGAAGAGGTTGTTGCTTGTTCATGATTTTGTTGTATAACCACATTCTCCTTTTGGAGCATTTGTTCTGAAGATAACGAATTTTCAATTTGAACATTTTTGTCTCCCTCTGATTCTATTATGCGCCCAGACCTTAGTTGAAGGTCGTTGCACTCCCTTAATTCATTTTCTAGTTCTGGTGATTCCATTATTTGAACATACTGAACCGGCCTATTATTAGGGTTTGGGTTGGGTTGGGCTGGGAGTTGTGGTCTCAAGTTGGTTTGGGGATTTTGTTGCAATGTATATGGTACTGGCAGTGTAGGTTGAGGGAGAGGGATCGTTCCAGCTGGCTGATTCATAGGTCTTTGCCAGTTCGACTGCCAGGTCTGACTCTGCGATGTGGAGGGGGACCATTGTGTTGGATAAGCATTATTTTTCCAAAACGGTGGATAGTAAGGAAAGTTTGGCCAATTGGTTTGATTTGTTTGATTTGGCCAAGGTGAAAATGGCTGTTGTGACCAATTGGGGAAAGGTGGCTGATTTTGCCACATTCCATTATATTATTGAGCATTATATTGAGGAGACTGAAAAGAAGAGGATGGATCAATTGGCATACCTATTTGTCGTGGTTTCCATTGTCGGCGCTGATTGAGTAGGCATACCGTTTCTGATTCTTCTTCCGCTTCTTTATAGACTGATTTCAATCCTGGGAGTGAGGGACAACCTTCTGTGGAGTGATATTTTGTTCAGAGAGCACATAATTTGACTATATCCAGCAGGCACTCTTTATGGCTATGTTAATTTCTGCATTTAGGGCAGAATATTTCCAGATTTTGTTCTGCTTCTGCTTGCTTTTTTTTAGCTTGCATGATGTCTAACTGCGTTGTCAGAGTCCCTAGAATATCAGTTTTAAAATCTTCTAGTAGATTTCCAATTTCTACGTGGGTTATACCTTCACCGGAGGTCTTACTATTCCTTGTGATCATGTCGCGTTCAGCTGACTTTAGCCTTGTGCTGCCTCTCGAACTCCTGATACATAAGTTAATAATGTCAGCAAAATTTTCCTGATATATATCACCTTTTCCCATGATGTGTAATGTTTCAACCCATTGTTCCTTCATCCCTTTAATTAATGTAGTTTTTAACACATTATCAGGTAAGGGTAAAGATGCATAGGGTGATCTCTGGAGGTTGTATTGAAAGTGTTCTACATATTCCTCAAGTGTTTCATTAGGTTTTTCTATCATCTGAAATATTTCATCTTTTAATTCCCTGGACCTACAATAATCCTGATATTTCTTTAGAAAAGCAGCTTTCATTTGATCCCAGTCATTTATAACACCTCCGCCTAACCCCATAAACCATCGTAGAGTTGCTCCTTTTAATGTGGAAGGAAATAATTTTAATTTTTTGGGATTGGTGGTATAGTCATACCCTCTGCATAATACATCAAATTCAAACAGAAATGCATCTAGATCTTCCGATGTTAAGCCATGGAATGTAGGAATATGCTGAAGAGGAATGGCCTTCATAGGTGCATTAACTGCAGTGTCCACAATGGGATATTGTAGTGTGGAAGTTTGTTGGGGTGGTTGCTGGTTGTGGGCCATTTGATCAAATATGTGCCAATATCCTTCTGGGATTTCTGGGGAATTATCCCTAGGCTGACTAGAAGGAGTAGAAATGACCTTGACAACACTTCCTTGGTCTGGAATAATGAGTGTTCCTTGCTGACCTATTATCTGAGGAGATTCAGGTCCTTTAGCTTTGTTTTGAATGATGTTGACAACACTTCCCTTATCTAGGCTGCTCACTGTTTGATTACTTCAAGAGGAGATTTTGGTTCTTCTGTTTCCCCTGTTTCTCCTCCTCCTTCCCGGAGATTACTAGAGTTCCCTTCTTGCAGAGAAATTAGGTGAGAATTCTCAATTTCTTGGGAATCTTGCTCAATTTCTTCTATTTGGCTATGCACCTCATCAAAGGCTACAGATGGTGACTCTGTGGCCTGAATGAAGCTAGTAGGTTGTCTAGAAGTAACTTTTCTAGGTCCTACTGATGGCTGAGATTCGGCTTTCTTAAGGATTTCGTCGATGAAAGTTGTTCGCCCAAGGGTCACCGGTCCCTTAGGTTTTTCGAGTTTAGGAGGAATTTTGTTCTGTTTATATTTTCTAGTCATTCAAAAAAACACAAGCATTCATTCCTACCTAAAACTTTCACTCAATTCTACTGTGAAGCGGGTTGATGAACGAGCATGTTCCTCGCTCGGTATGCAGGTTATTACCTTCTATTTTTAATACCTAGTTCTTCCCTAGTAGAGAAAATCAAATGTACATCACTCTTTCCTAAATAGCTACACTCTCCCTGGCAACGGCGCCAAAATGTTGAGGTATAAAAGGTGTCTTTTTAACTCCTATTTATCTCACATTAATTATCAATCCAGGTATGATTTTTTATTTCAAGAGTGTACTTAGTCTGAGGCTACAATTCAATCTAAGAGTAATGCTTTCCAATATGTAGTACAGTGTTACAGATACAAGAGTAAACGGATGCTTGGAAATGAAATCTAACTACAATGACTTGAAATAAAATGCTCTGAAATCCAATCATTCACTCAGCAATCATCAGTCAAGGATGCAGTAGTAATGACTCTTTCCTTTGGAAACTAATGTAAATGAAATCAAATAAGAACAAGACAATTAATCTAAGAACATAGGTATAAATAACCAATTTCCTTTACAGTTGATGATCTTATATTCCACACCAAAGCAATTAAATGGAAACTGAACTAAATCACTAATGCTGCTAGTGAAAGTAAACTAAACTCTTTGTAGGTATGAAATAATCTATAAACTAATTAACTGAAATGAACGTTAGATCTATTTTACTAGAATTGAACAGCAATAGAAATGAACATCAAACTCTATCTAATGGAATTGAACAACAAACTCTATTGAACAACAAACTCTATCTAATGAATTCGAACAACAAATTCTATTGAACAAAAAACTCTATCTAATGAGAACAACAAATTATATTGAACAAAAATCCGAAATGAACAGCAATCAGAATCAGAACAACAAATGGAATGGAAAAACAACTGGAATGGAACAGCAAATGCTGAACAGCAAAGCTCTGTTAGAGCATAACAAGATAAGCTATACAGGGATCAAGATTCTTATTAAATTGGAAAGGAATGGTGAACGCAATTCAACAGTACAACACACCAAGATTATATAGCAATAAAACGGTAAACTATTAAACTTGAAACTGTAATAAAAATAAATGCAAACCGTCACACAACTATAATCAAAAGATAATAATACAAAAGAGCAAGTGGATCCACCAGGGCCGAGCCCTTAGCTGCTAGGGAAACACCGCTGAGCTATTCCAAAGTCAAGTGATGGAACAACAACTAAATCATGTATTAATCATGTATAACAGCGTTTACAAATAGTCACTCTTTGCTTGAATCATGAGAGTCAATGAAATTATAGAATTAAAAAAGAAGTTTCAATGATAATCCTCCGCCCGATTTCTACAGGGGCTTCCTTTTATAACAACTCGGTGGACAACATAAGAAACAAAGATAAACTTTGAACATCAATCCCTCAGGATCGAAATATCCCGAGGGATTCGTTCTATTTTCCTCTTTTGGCTAACGCTTCATCTTCTTGTGCTGTAGCCGTGCTGTTCCTTGCCTTTCTTTAAATGTGCTTTCTGATTTCATCCTTCTTGTCTAGATATGGCCCTTTGCTGGAGGAACAACAGTTACTCCTGCTTTAGCTTTTCCTTTCGAATGGTGGTTTCCCACTTCATTTGTTTCCTGTTTAGAATAAAATATAATCTTTAGCCAATTTCACCATAAACATTAATCTTTGCAATTCTATCATAATCCTCCAATATATCATCTTTCTAGAATAAAAAGAGTTATGTTTAATGGGGAAAGATAAAGAAATACATGGTGAATTCATACCTTTTCCAATGCTCAATACATAGATGGCAGGATACTTGCATCATTGGGCAACATAGAGTATGGATGCATGGTGTTGATGTGATACTCATATCATTCATTGTGTCTTCATCACATGAGTTGTATGATGGAAGTAGGGGGAGGCAACAAAATATTTTGTCGCTTTGATTTTTCTTGGGAGGGCAAGAGCAGATTTGCTCTCACACTTGGCATGATGTTGTAGGAGGAGGAGATGGAATTATCTCCTTGGATTTAGATGGTAGAGAGGTACTTCCACCTTGGGAGGAACTTCTTATGTATTGCATCATTATGGGAGACATATTTGACAAGGAGCATGTCAAAGAACAAAGCTTGGTAATGACAAGAGCTTATTTGCATGAGCTCACAATGCTGTCACTTTGGAGCAGAGATTTATGGAGGGAGTGTCCCCAGGATCACTTCACTTTGGATGCACTTGGTGAACAAGGAGGAGGTGATGATAATAGAGTAGTGGGTAGAGACATCTATCACTATGGCATATTCTTCTTGACTTGGATTTTCAAGCATGAGGAGGATTATCTTTTTGCAACATATGGACCATTCTTCTTCATAGCATTCCAAAACACTATGGAGGACTCACTCATGGATCCATGTACCATCTTACTTCTGGCATATGGTAAGAAGTTTTTTTCTACATGTGCTGACTTCCATACTCTTACCATTACTTTGCAGTGCATTGCTCCACAAGAGGGAAATCTTGTCACATTGCTCCATGATCATTGTTGGGCCAATTTGTATGATGGGGACAACCATATTTTATATGGCCTTGGGAAAGTGTTTTATTTCATGTATGATCAGTTGATATACTCAGCCATTTGATATTTATCAGTAGATATCATGACATACATAATTATCCATGTAATAGAAAACAACTTGCCATGTGATTTTCTGAAGCAACAGTTTGGAAAACTGCGCTGTCACTACTGGGAAAGCTGTTGGTACCTTCTTGCACCACATGAAACCTTCAGCATTGTCCTCATTTTGTTGCTGATCATGACTTCATTTGTTGATATGGATCTGATTTGTATTGCAAGCATGATTGGGAGATTGACACATGAGTGAGATGTGTCTTTGAGGGGAGAAAATTCCCACATTTTCTGCACTACATGTTCTAATGGGAGCATGGGAGGAGATATGGCCACCAGAGCCACATATTTGTTCTCTTTTGAGGTGGACCATGGACTTGATAGTCACCCATTGTACAACCATGGGCAAATATTTGATCATGTATTGTTGACACATTCAGCCATTTACTATTCATTAGTAGATGTGATGATTTTTGTATGTTACTTCCCATATTATTTTTTGAAGTTGCAGTGGATGAGACTGTGCTGTGTCCTTTTGAGATATTGTTTGTATCATGTACCATCATGTAAAACCTTCAGCAAACTTCTCATCAGGATGTTCTATGATGATCATGTCCTATTCATCATGGATCAAACATTTTGGGCCAGCTTGTTCTTCAATGTTGGAGGAGAACTCTTTGGAGGATTGTTCTCCACTGCCATTTGACGGAAATACTTTTGCAGCCCAGGATCAACACACACTCTACACTTATCATAAGTGGAGAGAAGGACAACATGGGGTGAGCTATGATGCTTACCATATTCAGATTTTTAGCCCACATTCATTTCCGGAGCTTGAGGTGGAAGGATATTTTCAGGAGTTGCCATGTTGGGAGGTGACTCATTTTGTTTGGATGATTTCTTGGGGATGGAGGATCAATTTGGGGAAGATGCTTTCCCAAAAATTTTCAGTCTCCATTCCTTGGGAGCAACTTCTCAATTCTATCCTTGCAGTTTCTTGAGGACAAGCAACATTTGGGAGGGGAGGACTGTAATATTCCAAATTTTTCCTTCAATAAATTGGAATATTAATTTATGTTATTTTCACTTAGGAGTTGAATAATTGGGTGAGAAGGCCCATTCATAATAAAAACATGGATAAAATCCCTCTAGTATGGAAAGGGATCAGCCTTGGAACTAGATTTCACACCCTCATGTGTGAAAGGAGACATTTGCAAAGAGGCTAGGTTAAGTTTGACCAAGTCAAACAACACCGAGGTATGAGGTGGAAAGCACCCTATGGGACAGCGCAGAGAAAGAGGAAGGAATATTCCTTGAAGGAGGAAACCCTAATAGAGTGGGACTCATGGAGAGGGAGCTCTCATGTGTTTAAAAGGAGGGCAAGGCAGCCATTGTTTCACATGCATATGATTATAGATTTCTTGTCTGTTTAGACTATTTGCATTCTCCAACTGTTCAGCTGAGTTGCTGTGCTGCTTAGCACAAGGATTTCTTGTTTAGGAGTCCTTCTCCTTTCTTGAGAAGCCTCTTGAATGATTTGTACAGATTTGCCTCACATCTAAGCTTGAGGCCAAGCATCCTCCTCCAGGACAGCGTTATTGCTGCAACAACATAATTCTGTGTTGCAGGGTGTTGCAGTGAGGAGTCACAACACCTCTTCCATCACTTTTTTTTCAGAGGAGGAGTCTTCCTTTCCTTTGGAGGATCAGTTTGGAAGTTATCAGAGCTTATTTCAGATCTTGGCACTTGGCCAAATCATTCTATTCCACCTACAACGCAGTTACCCTCTTAGATTGCGTTATTTTCAGAGTGCACTTACAGTGAGGGATTGCAAATTTGATTGGAGGGTGAGATCTTAAGTGTAAGGATCAGCCTTCCACTTAGGAGATCTATTGGAGGAGGTATAATTCAGATTTTTTATCATCTTCAGCCTTCTCTATTTAGTTCCAGTTTTGAGTTGCAGCTGCTACCCAGCAACTCTGGCATTTTTTCCATTTTGTATATTTTAGCCAATCCTTCCCGAGATTGATGTATTATTGCTTTCAGGGGTTAGAGCCTTGCTCCCCCACTTTATTTGAGCCATATATTGTCATATATTTGTATTTATGATATTTATGTAGCAGTGTCTCTTATAAACTACGCAGTCATAGCCAGGGTTTATGCAGATATAGTAGTGTTCTTCTATTTCATGTACATGTCTTGTTGAGGCTTGCATTGCCTTTCTTGAGTGGATGTTTCCTCAAGAATTTGTACTCTTTCTACTGATATAACATTATTTGTTGGCTATCTATATCTTCTTGTCTCACATCTAATAAAATAACGTTGTTGATCTATTGTATGTTCATGCATTGGTTGCAGTCCCTTCATAGGGCATTTTCTGAAGACAACTAGGTGTGGGAGATCTGTTTAACCCACCTAGAAGGATTTTTTTGGAGCCATCTCTTGGATTTCAGTCTTAGATGCATTGATCTAAGGTATCCAGGTTTTGGTTTTAATTCCTCTAGCAGCCATGATTGGAAAATGCATTTTGCAATCATGCCTTGCTAGCTGTTCCAGATTTGGGATATTACACTCATCTTCTTCATTATGTTCCTGTTCTTTCCATTCAATGACCATTTCTCTCTTTTCTACCTGAAAACACACACATAAGAGTGGCATTAGTCAATTTCCATCCTTAAATTTGTAAATAATTGGGATATTTGGTGAGTATTATTGCTTGAAATTGGTTTGCGTCGTTGGCGTGACTGTTTCTTAAATAGTCGCGCCAATGGGCGCACCCTAATGTTAAAAATAGGGCGGTCGGTGTGACTCCCTGTTTGAAACCTGCGCCGACCGTGCAACCCTAAATTTTACAATTTCTCCCCCCAAATTCAAAATTGACAAATTCAGGAAGAAAGGAATAGCTTAAAATGACAAGAGGGATCTTAGCTCTTACCTAGAGTTGATGGATTTGCGATTGATGTACTGGATTGGTTGTTATCGTCGCCGCAAGATTGCATAGTAAAATGGGTAAAAATTTCTCCACAAGAGGTAAAAAGTGAAAAGTAATTGTTTTTTACTATTTTTGGCATTTTATAACTTTTTCACAACCCTAATTGGGTATTAAGGCATGTTTTTTGATTATTTAATGATATTATTTTCGAAAAATGGGCTTTATACATGTCCCTTTTGTAGCAACAGGTTTTTAACGCGACAAGGATGAAGTGACGAGTTATATTTTATACTTTTTCGGACTTGGTAAAAACACGAAAAAATCACTATTGGAGTCATCTTTCAGCTCTTTTTTGACTCTCTAAAATTGAAAATATTGCCGAGATGCTTGTCGTTTTGAACTCATTAAATGGTTGTGAAACGATTTCTACCCAGTATACGTTTAACCCTTTTTCGGGCTGGGATGGATTATTTATGAAAAATGAATACCTTAGCCTATCGCGACTAAGAGGTTCTCTTAGACTCAATTTTCTACCTTTTCTGATATGTGAGACTACCTACGGAAAGGGACTGCTGGAGATTTCTTTTCTGCCTTCTTTTCAAACTCTCTAAACATGAAAAGATGCCGAGTTCTCCCTTTGTCAGACTCGTTAAACCCCGATGACATCAAACCTTGTCACCATGACGTTATTCAAGTTCCTCCTTCCTAGGGCTCGTAAAATGTACTAGGATGGATTTTTCTGAAGGACAAGATTATAGTGCAAGCATATGCTATCCCCTTCAAGCTTATTTTTAAAAATAATTGGGGTACTTGCCAGAAATGGTGGAGGAAAATGGAACCAGATTTTAGTTGGTAGTATGTCGCTCTTGAACATGGCACTTTTCTGCATTCGTGTTGGGTTGGGGACATCTCATTTCGTCATTTTTGCCTCCATGGGTTTGGGTAATCTCTTTTTACCTCTCATTCTATCTTTGCCACGTCATCATGACCTTAGATCCTTTGATGTCAAATACTGCCAAATCCAGTGTCATGCTGCTGATATGTTCAAGAAAAGTTCGCCTCTGTAGTTTTTTCAAACTCCCTCTGATTCTTTGTTGGTCCTGATTCACAAACATCATATTCCTCTGTCTCGTGTCAATGATGTGGGAAAAATTATGGCCCTCCTTCGACAAGGTCACTTCCTGTCGCCTTCAACTCATTATCCAGGAATCTGATCTAGAGACTCCCTTTTGGTACCTTGGAGCCTCCATGCCTCAATGGCAGGTTCTTCACATTCAACGCAAGGTCCACATCATCGGCCTTCGATTAACTGACTCCGCGGGTGTTCAACGCCAGATCACTGTTCACATTTCGTGGATCGTACCTTTTGTACCTTGAGAGCCATTGTCATTATTGATGGTTCCTCTCGTGTCTATTAACAACTTTCATCATTGGCTGGTAATCAGACAATTTTCTTGCATGTTCAACTTCAACTCATACATTCGCATGCTAGAAATTGTACTTGTTCGGGTCGAGATGGAGCACAAGACCCTGGATTTTGTCTGATAAAATATAGGCTGCGGGTTCTTTGTTAATTATCATGACTTATTGCATGAATCTTTGATTGGATGGCTGCGACCATACCTGATTCTATTTGTTGATCTTTATTATTGGATGGTTGCGTCCATACCTAGATCTCAGTTTTTTATACTCTATTATGGATGGCTGCGCCCATGCCACATGTTCATGTATCAGAGATATCAGTTGTATTTTTAATTGTAGGTTTTTTGACAACGGTGTTTGGTTCAAATGCGTTCTCATAAAGCATTTCGCCCCTCCCTCTCCCTCGGACCTCATGCTTTAGGGGGCATCTGTTACACAACATTTTGTCACTATCCTTGCAATCCCCAACTCGCACATTGGAGGGTCATTTATGTGACCAATGCATAGTGTCATGATTTGAAAATAACATCCTTGCATCCCTTTTGATGAAGGAAACATTCTTCTTGTTGACATTTCCCTAAGAAGAGTTGTAAAAATCCCTATTTTTGCCTTGGCGCGGGTAACCCTTTACCTCCTCGTGCTGACTTAGAAATTTTACACTAAGCTCGTGCCACTTGGTGCTTTGTGCCAGTTAAGCACTCGCGTCAAGCTATTTATGAATTTTTTTTGAAAATAGAGGCGGAGGCTCCATTCCAACCACCTTGGGGATGAGTCATTGGGAGTGATTGAACTAAAACAACCACAGAACTCCTGCTTTAATTAGTAGTTTCCACCTCCCTTGGAACACTCCTAAAGGATAGGCCTCCCTTCCACATTTGTAGGGATCTCAACCTCCTCCTTTTCCTCTATATAAACAAGCTTTATCTCTTTATGAAAACTAGCTGAACAAAGAGAATTATACAGCTGAAGTGTTGAACTTGAAAGACTATGCTATAGTTGAATAAATGAGTTATTGAGAAGGTAGAACAAGGGAGAAATCCATCAAGAGGGCCTTTATCCTGTCTGAATTCCCCGATGAGCTTTGAGACGTGCTTCACCTGAGCCCCACTGGAGGAGATCGCAACATCAGAGAATGGTTGTATCTCTTCTTTCTACCTATTAATATAAGTGACTATTGTTTGGTTCCCTTCTTGTGTTTTATCTTTATCGAATGCAATATGCTAGTCTTCTCTGACTTATTAGTAAATTTTTGTTGAAATTAGTATGTGGGATGTGGTTGTAATTTTCTGATCTTTGTGCAGGTGTCCAAGCACGGTAAGCGAAGGGATTGTGACTTGCCAAATCGGGAGCGAGCATTTCTCATCACAACTACGATTTCCGACAACAACATTGGACCACAGGTAGGCTATCTTATCGTGTCCTCTTTCATTCGAATATCTAGGAACCTACACCTTAGCATGATTCCTTGTTACTAGACCCACCCTAGGGCTACAGGGATTGTCTCTATCCGCAGAGAGGATTTACCTACATAAAAATCATGATCATGGAATGCTGGTAAATGTAGGGACCATCATCTACTCCTAGATTTTGGAGCAGGGATATGGTTTCAGGTGATGCAGAAATGAACATTTTGAAAGAAACATATCTTTAGACAGTTATATAGCCTCTGTTTTCTTGGGAGTAGCAGCACTGATGGAGTCACATCATTGGCCAATTTACAGCACATTGTAACAACAAGGCAGAGTCACAACATTGGCGGAGTAGCAGCACTGACGGAGTAACATCATTAGCAGAGTAGCAACACAATGTAATAGCAAGGCAGAGTCACAGCACTAGCGGAGTAGAAGAACTGGTAGAATAGCAACACTGGTGGAGTAGCAACACACTGTCCATGTAGGATTCATGATTCTTGTCTCATTGTTTTTTTTCTTGCATGTAATTTTTATTTTTATTTTATGTAATCAATTCAAATTTTTTTTTTTCACTTGCAATCTGCAATTTTTTTTGGCCTAGTGGCTGAGTTTCTTAGCCACAAAACGGCCCTGTGTGGCTGAGAAACTCAGCCACACGGCCTGCGGACTGTCTCCTTAGCATGCAGGCCCTGGGGCTGAGTTTCTCAACAACACAGGGCAATTGTGTGGCTGGGAAACTTAGCCACAAGGCCTGTAGGCTGAGGAGGCAGCCTGCAGGCCCTGTGGCTGAGGAGGCTTCCCGCAAGCCATGTGGCCGAGTTTCTCAGCCACATAGTTGCATTTTGATGTGTCTTATATGAGTTTTATATGGGTCGTTCCTGAGTATTATACGAGTTGACGAGCCAATGGTTGAACGAGTCTTATACGAGTACGAGTCGTGCAACATTGATATTTCCCCTTCTGCTAGATCCAATGGGACTATCACCCGCGTACCATCATTCTCAAATATGATGCTTATACATTTCAGGTTGATGATGCCTTCCATATCAATGGCCCAATCCAATCCTAACAATTCAGGATAGGGGTCTGCATCATCCACAATTTGTATTACTTCAAAATCCACATGTACCTTTACTCCAACAATGTCTACCAGGACCTGTGGAAGTATTCCAAGTGGAATGATCTTCTGCTGATTAGCCATGCGTAACTGAATGGTGGACCATTCCATATTTGGTTCTATAGAAATTTATAAACACAATAATGTATTTTTGGATTCTCCTGATCTAACAAATTAATCTTATGTTAAATAATGAATCCTTCCACTTGATTCTTTGCGAAAATTAAATCGCCAATTGCAAAATCAATCGCACATAACAAGATGTTTTACCCAGAAAGATTAAAGCTAAAAACCCCAACTATCATATATTATGTATATCAATGGAACATGTAACAATCTCATACAAATCTCAGCTCATAGAGCTCTTATTGCAATCAACAATTGTCACACACTGCCATGCAGAAATTTTCATATCTATGCACCAATTTCTTGCCTCCTGACAACCTGCCTCCACTGCGTAATCCCTGCTCAAGAAGAACCCTGAATGAATTCTACCTTACCTTTCCTTGACTGCACAATCCTCATAAGCATCTCCAATGTGTGTGTAGATGCATTGAATGCATCACTATAGTCACAACTGATAGTCCATCTCACCCTTTCACCTATCTCTCCACCGGGTCTCCACTGGATCTGACATGCAAGTAGTTACCTGCTGTATTTCTTTAGTTGCAAGTAAGACAATACTTGTGAATTAATTAAATAATTAATTCACTCATATATCACTAGTGTATGTTCAGTTACAACTAGCACAACTGAGTTTAACTCACTAAACTGAGTTAAACAAAATAACAACTCACATAACTACACATCCAACTCTGTTACAACTTTGTATCACTTAGTTACAACGAAGTCCACTGCATGGTCCACCAACCAACCAATTCAACTTGAAATCCACTTAGCTAACTGATTTTCCACTTCATTTAACTAGTTCCAAGTGCTCATTGAAAATAGACAATTATTTATTGTCTAATTTTTGTTAAGGGCTTAACAAAAATCGACATGCATTCTAATTTTTAGATTTGCGATCTATAAATAGACTTCACCCATATTATAAAAATAGAAACTCATCTAAAGATAGATTTTTCTCAACCATCTAGAATCATCCTCTTGCTTTAGAATATGCTCACCATTCTAAAAATAGACATACACCTAAAAATAGCCTATGTGGGCTCCACCTAGTTTAGGTGCTTATTTTTCACTAGGATCAAGGATGATGTTTCCGGATGCCTCTTTCACTGTTTCTTGTTGTAATATTCAACAGGTTCTCCCATATTGTTCCATGTATGTTTAGGTAGAACATTTTCATCAGACCCCAGATCTAGGATGACTTGATCCATCTCATATTCACCAATCTACACAGTCATGCACATCTCTTGACCAGTTCTCTTCTTGTTCTTATAAATCTTATTCAAAACCTTAGTCTCCGTTCGAGTTAATTTTTTTTTCCGCGCAACTGTCTATCAGGGAAATATTATATACTGGCTTCTGATTGCGTAATAGCTTAATACAAGCTTGTAGAAATGGTTTGAATTCATCATCAGCCTTTGGTTCCATGATAGAATTTGACGTGGATGCTCTTGCAGCAGAAAAATCATTCGTAGCTTCAATGAAAGTCTCTTTTTCCTTCTGCAGGTTGAGTCCTTCTTTCTTTTCAAATGCCTTTCTGATCGGTGGCTCTACATTAGCCTTCTTCTCCTCATTTCCTATAGTGGCATCACCACTGTGTGTAATTACATTTACACTTGATCCATCATCGCGCGGTTCAACTTTAACCATTTGTATGTTTTGCGTATGTGTCTGTTGTTGCTTTTCCTACATTTTAATAATTAACACAGGACAATATTCAATTACATGATCATATTGCCTACAATTTGTAGGATTGTCGCACTGGGTTTGGGCAGTCATGCACAGTGTCCGATGTCTCCACAGTTATAGAGATTAATTGACCTCTTCCCCGACCTGTGCTTCCACCTCTCCCCCCTCCCATTCCTCTTGCTAGGGATCCTTCCTGTCCAGAGGGAGATGCTGGTGAGGAAGGGTCAGCCTGCACTCTATAAAGGTTAGAACTGTCTATCATTAGATCGAACGTCCAATAGTGGTGCTCATTGTGACGAACTGGAGAGAAAAATATGCACCACTACTACTTTAGTTATGGCACATAGGCTCCTAGTCAAGGGAAATGATGTGTATCATTTCTTCCAACTACCCTACAAGTAGCACGCCATAGTGTGGGGGCACTTGGCTCAACAACATCCTAGGGACGTAGCGGATTCGGTCCCCCTGCTTGTAGGTAATCCGAGAATAGAGGGCAGTAATATTTGGTGTGGACATAAACTTTACAACGTATGCACCAGACATCTACGCCAACTTCTTTACCCTGATCTCTGCGTAAGTTTTGAATTTCTAAGTGCACAGCCTCCTGTTGACTTTGAATTTGAAGCTCTCTGAATTGAGCATCTTCTCTAGGCATAACTTCTAATTTCATAGTAACTTCTAGGGATTTGGCCTGAGAATCAATCTTCTATTGTCCCATCAGTCCACGTAAATGTGGGAAGAGCATGGAAATGAAACATTCCTTATGCTGCTTATCATCGTAAACAAAACCTCCTTCACTGATGGTGAACTTCAGTCGTTGATCAGCTTCCCAAACTTATTCCTTTAGCCCTTGTTTGATATCTTTTAGTTCTATCACACACCGTGGGTAGGAATTTGGCATCCTAAATTTCTATTTCAGAGCATCCTTAATATCTACCACAGTGGGGTAAACATTCTGAGCGAGATATCCCATGAAACAATCTAACGCTCGACCTTCGAATGCCATAGCCAGCTGCACTCTTTTGACAACATCAATCTTAACATTTTACGCAGTCCACAGTGCATCAGCCAGAAACCAAAACCAATCCATGTACTCATCTTCCACACCTTTAAAGGTGGATAACTTCATATGCGTGGCCATATCTTCCACAGGTGGTGGTGGCGGCAGGGTAGGAGATGTCTTACCCTTGTGCGAGTTTGACTGTGGCGTAGCAGGAGGGCTACTTTCAGCGCACATAGCCTCACTAATCTCTATATTTGGTGAATCTCTCAGAGGGTTGTATATAGACCTGTCCCCTCTCTGATTGACTCTGTAATGTTTTCCGCTGCACGTAGTGCTTTCAATCTTATCAGGGGTCATTTACTTAGTGTAGCTGCACAAAACACCCTTTTCACACAATAGCATCTTAATCAGCAAAGGCAAAATTCGTAATAATTTACCTCTCAATCCCTTGAAAAATCTCCTTTCAGCTTAAGAATATGACACAAACTGATCTACTGCAAATTCTGTCACAAACCCACCCAAGATGCTGTCAACCCAGTGATCTACAGTTTGGGTGATGGAATTATCAGTCTTTTCCAACTGTCGGATAAATTCAGGCGTCCACTGCGTGACCTTGTCGTCCTTCCAACAGGTTTGGAATTATGCTAATCTTGATAAAAACTCTTGTAATTCGTGCGCAAAGGTCATAAATAAGATCTCGTGAACCTCTATGAAAATATACGTGTTCTTCCAATATTCAATAGACAACTTAAACT
The DNA here is from genome assembly GCA_034641835.2 of Pinus albicaulis. NCBI lineage: Eukaryota > Viridiplantae > Streptophyta > Pinopsida > Pinales > Pinaceae > Pinus > Pinus albicaulis. The sequence goes on along the minus strand of CM076583.1, from coordinate 1,217,423,048 downwards.
TCTGTTTTCTTTTAGGGAAAATCCCTGAATCTGTTTCTCAAACCTGTCCTCTAGTTCAAGATTTAAGGGTTTCCACAACATCTAATCTCTTTCAAAATGGTCCCGATCCTGGCATCAAAACCATTTGTTGGCTTGAGGGGTCCTGACCTAGGTTTAGAGTTAAGGTTAACCAACAAAATCCTCTTACTAATGGCTCTTTTGGCAGTGACCTGCTTGCACAAGTTAGAGTCTCACTCAAAGCAGTATGGGGGGATGCTAGAACCAAGTTTCCACACCCTGAGAGAGAATTAAATGATGTGGGTAACTTTGGATCTAAAAAAACTATGAACAGACCTTCGCAACAAAATCCCTAACTAGAAAACCATAATCAGACATATTTAGGTCAATCTTGCGCGCGTGCTAAAACAGAGTCCACAATCCATGTAATAATCCCTAATATATATTATTCAAGCCCAACAATATTAGATCCATTCAATATTCATTCATCTAAAGAAAAAACACATTTTCACATTCGATATGAATACAGATAACACAATAACCCGAAATAACATGCAGAGCAGAGCATAAAGTGAATAACATATGCATTTACTATTCAGATATCATCCAAAATAGTTCTTCATTCATTAACAGTTTAGATCTCCTTACAACACCTTTAGTTCATCCGCGCACATAACCAGCGGGGTCCGCAAACAACATGACTAAGGTCTCTGCGCACACAGCCAATAGGAGCCTTCTAACGTAGAAAAGTTCGCTATAATATCGAAATATAGTTAGATCTCTATCATCAACATTACAACTTACTCTATAGACTCGATCTAGACTCCTATTTATAATTTTAACCTACGCTCATCTAAGGTCCGCAAACTATGGTTTGCGACCCCTAGTTCTACCCTTTTGACCCATTACAACTCATGAGGGGCTTTGAACTGCCCCAAATCCCCTTAATTTTTGTTATGCATGGCTAAAATTACAAAAAAATTACAAAAACATATAAAAAATGTATCAAAATTCGATGCTAGGGGATCCCGCTCCAACTAGCACTATAGGAGATATTTTCCTAAGCTCAAGCAGGAAAATATAAAAATAAGAAGAGAATAAGCCCATATCACCAAAGAAGTAGAGGAAGTTTAAAATAAGAAGTCTAAAAAGTGGAAGTAAAAGATCTCTACTATGATTGAGATAGTCTTCCTCACCTAGTTCTTTTCAAGTTCCTTTTTTCAAGTTATCCCGTTGTAAAATATAAATATCATGATAGGAATCATTAGAATAGCATGATAGGATGCATTATGGCATTATAGAAGAATTAGAATCAAGTTCTTGTGACATCATCATAGAGTAGCATGATTGAAAATTGAAATCTATGGCAGTCAACTATGAAAATATATAACTCTTGGGTACCTCATTAAAAGCATGAGTGGCACTTATGGGAAGAAGGAAAAGTCATCCAGGAGAATTATCATCATACATTAGTAAAAAAGAAACATATGGTGGATGGGGATACTCAAGATCCTAAATATTCTCTGATATAATATTCACCAGAAGATTCACCGATCTAGAGAAGGAGCAAGTGTTTCATCAGGAATTCCAACTTGTGGAATTCATGGAATGATGGTATGAAAAGAGGTAAAGCAGATAAAAGGATTGAAGTTCTTTCAATCAAAGAAGATGTTGAAGGAAGTCTATATGAACTAAAGGAAGAATGAGGTATGCATGATTTTACTTCATTTGGATTCATGTCATATGGTTGGAGATAATATGAATGAATTCCCTACTTCGAGAGCGTGATAAAAAAAAATATCTCCTCCATTGAAAAGATGTGGGAAGGCATGGGTCGCACATTGAATAATCGACATAATATGTCCTTATATGAAATATGAGGTGGTTGACAATAATTGGAGGAACTATGATCAAAATTTCCTGGAAATAAATGCAGTGTGAAAAAATAAAAGGAAGAGATCGTGAGGTATGAAACTATGGAAAAAGAAAATCAACATCCGAGGACTGAAAGATTTGACCGTGAAATCTCCGGGAAAGATATGAAGACTTTGATGGAAGTATGAAAAAGAAGTAGACCCTTGAAAATGAATACCTTTTGGAGATGTGTCAATATGTATTCAGGATATTGATGAAAATTGAAATATTTCATGATGAAATACCATTAGAAAGGTAATTTTGATGAAATGTTCATTTCCTATATCTATTTTTGAATGATATCTAGATGTGCTTATGTAGGGTTGTCAAGGGAAGAGCTACAGATGTCTTCCACCACTGATGAAAATGTAGTGGGATGAAATATCCTTAAGAAACCATTGCATGAAGAAGGAAACATGGCATAAAAGAAGGTCATATATGAGTTGATGGATCACTTTCTGATGAAAGGAACAATGACATGATTGACTCATGGATGAAAGTGATGGATGGTCTATGCCGTATGAAGAAGTCCCAAAACATGAAGACTCTTGAATAACGAAAAGAAGTTCATGACATCATGAGGAGGAGCTCTACAAGAAATTGGTTATCCCATCATCTCCACCTAAGGAGTTGTTGTAGGTCCCTAATCAAGAGGGAGATTGGAAACAAGTTTCTTACTTGAAGAAAATTGGAAGAAAAAATTCTAAGCCAAGAGGGCGCTTATGTATATTCATTCTGTTATCACTTAAATTTTCCTTGAAGTTGTTGGAAGAGGAAAGGGGTCCGAGGTAACCACAAACCAACTTTTAGGTACAGAATCTAGCCAATATGTACCCAAAGAGGGCTCTCTCTGTAAGATTTAGCTTTGTTTTTAGTAGATATTAGGCTAGTTATAAAAGTTCAAGGATTTTGATTTTGTTTGTTTGGGTGATGAAATTCATTAGCAGAGAGGTATGACTAAGTAGTTTTAGTCCATTGGGCTAATGGAGTCAAAGAATATGGCTTAACTGGATGTAGTTTCTTAACAAGGGATGGTTTCACAGGGCAAGGTAATCAAATAGGGAACAATTAAATATCTAAAATAAATGGAATGGACTCGAAGTGGGTGAAGGGAAATTAAGAATCCTTCAATATTTTCGAAAGAGGGAAACTAAATAATTATTAAAAAAGAGCAATTAAGAGTTCTTTATCAAATAATCAGAATGGATAAACTAGAAAACAAGAGCAATTAAGAATTCACTGTTTAAACTAGTTCAGAAGAAAACATTAAGAATAACAACGATTGAAAACAAATTGCACTTAAGCACTTTCTGAATTATTCCTTTTCGTTTATCATTCAGATATGAAACACAGATGGTATAATAAACAAGTATAAAACTCTAAAACATAAGAGATAGATGACTTATTGATCCGTTGTCTGATTCAAGAATCCTGTGAAAAGTCTTTTGCGTCAATTATTTATCCAACTAGCCATGCGAAATTGGTCCAACAACACTTTATTCCAAAATAATCAGTATTACAGCAAAGTCTAAGAATTCACCCCCTCAATACTCCAATTGAGGGAGTATTTATACAAAGAATTATAAAAAATATCTCCTAACAAAATGAGATATAATCTAGGACGACTCATGGATATATTACAAGAAAATAGAGACAGATGGTCTCGTAGATAAGAGAAAGGATAACCAATGTTGTGCTGTTTCCTTCTTTTGAGAATGTGCTGGAGGCATGTCCTATGATTGGGCTTGCTGCTGTCCTCTTTAGTAATTCTGTGCTGGCTGCTCTGTTTTACTGATACTCTTTACCTATACTGATACACTTTGACATTTGTTTGATCTTTTTTTATCCTTTTTATCATGTCTTACTGTAGTAAATAATCAAAATTCATGCAAGGATAATATTTACAAAAAGTCTAACATTTCTTCCCACCTTTGTATTTCTGGTATTCTTGTTCTATTAAGGTCCCTTCCATCCATTCATCCATATTTGCAAATTGTTCAATTTCTGGGATTCTATGGTGAAGGTATGGTGACAATTTGTTTTTCATTCTCCAATCATAAATAAAGTTGTTTGGGTCATAAGATACCCAATGGAATTTTTTTTGCAATTTTAGATAATCTTCTAGGATTCTTTCAACTTCTTTTCCTGCATCCCTAGAATTGCAGAAAAAAGGACCTAATTGACTCTTGATTCTGAGCTAAGATTTCTTCTTTACATTACAAAAATGGACTATGTCTGAATTTATCATCTGTTTGAAATATTCCAAGGCAAAGAGCCTCATTGGAACATACTTTGGTAGCTTGAAAGGACATAGCTCAATATATTCTAATCTCTGTATGATTCCTGTATAGGTACCAATCACCTATCTTGTATTGCTTGGATAGTTGGAGAATTTTCTTAATGTCATTATTGACCCTAGGAGGAGAGATTCCTGTTAATAAAGTTTTTATAGGGTGCACAAATAGGTCAATGAACTCATTGTAAGAATAAGGAGAATCAGAGGAATTATGAAAGATTGCAGACCAAAAAATGACAGACCTAGGATTTCCTTTGGCATCAAGTTTCATGACATTGAAAGGGAAACTCTCTGATTGATAGTAAAGCATGAGATGGTATATAACAGAGGAATATTTGAACACTCTTTAATTTTCTAATCTCATGAACTGATCATGGATTTTATCAGCAATATAGGAAGCAAAATCATATTTGACAGCAAGGGGCTGTCCAGGGGTAAAAATGGACAACAATACTAGGGTTAACTGATCAACATATTCGCTAGTATTGAAACCCATTACAGAGGATATCATTTTCAAAATGAGTCTGCCCATATCTGTGAAAAAAATATATCCATAAGGAGGTGGGCCTTTGGTTTGATGTTTCGGCAACATGAAAGTTTGGCAGAGACGATTCAGCTCTTCTTGAGATAAATTGGTTGATTTTTCAAGTAAATCTCCCATGGGAAGGGGAGTCAGGGCTTGACCAGGATGAAACTGTAACATTTCGTTGATAGACTGAGTATTTATTGGGAAAAGGACGGTTTGACTCGGGGACACGACTGCTCATTGATTGGGATCATAATTGGCATGGCAGTAGTGAATTATTTCAGGAAAAATGTGGACTGAGGGTAAAAGATATATCGGAAGATTGGATTCCCATAGTCCAAAAATGTCAGAGCCATTTAAGTAACTATCTTTGCATTGGCAAAAAATTCTGAGAGGACTTTCACTGAGGACGAGGTCTTTAATCTAGAAATGCCTATCTGCTAAGGGTAGATAGTCTAAATCTCTGTGAGGGGCATTCAAGGGTGCGACATTCAAAGCCACGAGAATTTCCATTTCTGGTTCTTGTGGATTCAGAAATGAATTCAGGTTTTGAAAAAAAAAGGCACAATCACAATTTTGGGAATACAATTGCAATTTTGGGAATTGAGAAATGAAATAAAGACCAATCTTGAACCCTGTTTCAGTTTTCTTCTGTGGAATTAAAACAAAAACTAGGATTTTGCAGAGTTCAACGAGAATTTGGGTAAATACCTATTTTTCGGGAAATAAACAGTGACGAAAATAGGTGTTGGTTATGGCGGATGAATTCTGGATTGCTCGGCTGCAATTTTCCTCAGCAAGGTAGCGGTTGACAATCTTTGACAGTTGATTTTGGAATTTGTTGCATGGGACACTAGTCACTACATGGGATGGTGAAAATGACGTGGGTTCATTTGTTTTATTAGCAAAGCCAAAGGTTGGCTGGTTTTTTTATTTTTTAAGTGGATGACGTCAGCAAGTATGGTTGCTTTGACATGGGAGGCAAGCGGTAAACGATATTCATTGCACAGCTTTTGGGGATGGGCGGTTTTCAGCGGAGGGCGAGCGATTCCATACAATACACGACACGTGGCGTAGCACTGTTTAGAAAACTGCTTAGCCATCGCGTGTTATCGTTCGGACGTGGGGGCGCAACGATATGGATGACAACCGTAGATCGTGGATTGGTTGATCGAACGGTCGTTGGGAAAGGGAGATGACAGGGAATTAATAGGGCGGACCCAATGTAATTAAGTGTGAATTAATCGCATCGAGGGCAATTCTATTGGTGAGGTGTGTTTTTTAATTAACCGTGAGGGTTAATTAACGTATTTTAAACACGGCGGGGATGCGGGCTCATGATTTTATTAATTAATCACCATATTAAGGTTATATTTCAACCGATGGGGCGGGATATATAATATTTGGGAATTTTATTATTAAATTAATACAGGGATGGGTGGATTTTCATAGGGATTTAAATAATAAAGTTAAAAATTAATATGAAAAATGAATGGAAGCACTAAGTGTAAAACATTAAAGTAATGTATTTAACTTATGCTTAAAAAATGGTTTTTATGAGATATTGCACAATTTTCCTAAGTAGAATAGGATTTTACTTAGGAAAAGATTTTTAGAATTGAATGAATGACATTATGAATGGTTTTAAGTACTTAGGCTTTTCCAATTATTGGGCTGAGGGTCCGGTCCCTCCAAAAGTCAAGGAAATTCCTTGAGCCCATCTAATTTTCAAATGCCTTAGTACTTAGGGGAAATTAGTGAAATTTTTAGGGAAAAATGAGAAGGGAAGTTAATAATTTGACTTTGCTTTGCTTGAAATTCTTCCAGTGTAGTATCTGCCTTTGCACTTGTGATGAAAGTAAATATTTAACACATCTAGAGTTATTATCCATCACATGTAATTTTGCAACAACATCTACCTACCCTACCTACTTTACCCTACCATTTTTTCTTCTTTATTAGGGTGCACTTAGATTGGCAAACCCTTATCACACTTTTTCTTTTTACATGTAGAAATATATCTAATTATAACCTTATTACATCCAAGGGCTCAGATTAAACTGTTGAGGTCCTTTCATTTACTCTACCTATCTAATTATCTACCAAGATTAAACAGTTTGGTTAGATTTTATTCTCTATCTCTAAAACATAAAATTGAAAAATAAACTAGCCAAGCTTAAACTGTTTGACTGTTCATAAATTGTGGCATAAGATACAAGTTGCACACAATTTGTTTATTTATATAAGAGTAAAAGGCAGTGGCACTTAGATTTGTGCACTTACTTGGCCTTTCTTTTGGCGGGGTTCATTTTCTTTCATTTTTGGGCCATTTTTATTTTTTTTACCCTTTGATTTTTCTTTTAGGGTATACCCTCTTTACATTTTTTTATTTTTTTTATCTTTTTGACAATATGGAAAATCTTTGCAACAAGGAAAGATATGAACATATTACATAGCCCATCAAGTCAATCATGATATATGACACCTATTGGTATAGGAGTCTAACACATTCCATAAGAATGAGTAAATTCCATTATTGGAATAGGTATTTCCTCCCTAATTAAGAGCGATAGATAGACACATCATTCTTGTCTTCAATTTGGAATACAAAATGGAGGATTGGGAAAACATCTGGCATCTGACGATTTTTGAGGATGAGTTAGGGAATCCAAGATAAGAATAGTCCTCATGGAGCACACACTGAGAACTCGGGTGGGGTATGCTCCAAGAGAGACAATGATGAGGGTGTCTATAAATCATTGGTCTCGCTAGCATTGAGATCAGATCTTGTGGAGAGATAGTGTTGTTAGTCAAGGCCTTGTTATGTTACAATGCTGGTCGATATGATGCTAAACAAATGAGTTACCAATCCGACACTTCTGATGAGATTCTTTAGTTTGAGAACGACCAAATACCATTATGAATACCTCCCTAGTTAAGAGGGAGTGTTGAAAAGCAATTGGGTTCAAACTTCATAATGACATGTGTAAATTATGATTTGATGTAATTGATGAAAATAAGAAAATAAATTATTTTTGTAGTACTTGAATCATGGGTTTAATGATTAAGGAATTTTTTTTAGTCAAGGTTCCCATTGTGAGCATTTAGGTTTTTTCATCTAGTCATAAAATTCAAAGAGATTGAATGTCATGTATGAAGGGCCCTTCTTGGGCATGTTAAATTTGTGTAAGAGTCATTAAATGTATAATAAGGCCCTCCAAGACCAAGCAAAGACACCACTACAAGTCGGCTTCAATATAAAATAAATGATCTCCACCAAAAGTCATGTCGATTCACCCTCTCTGAAGTCGGCCTAATTGACTCGGAAAAAACTATAAATAGGCATCTCAAACTCATTTCATAAGGCATATTTTCGATGAATATTTCAGTCTTAAATCAAGGTATGAAAAGATCACTTAGAAGAAAGCCTAATCATCAGCAAAGAAGGGAGTGAATGAGAGAAAAGTATTTGGCCTCTTTTGAATCTATTTTTTGGTTAAAGGAGAAGTTGAGAGAAGCTAGAAGGTAACTTTATCCTAAGAGAAGGAATCAAGGACATGTTTTCTAGAAGGAGAAACTAGGGATTCTGAAATAGGGTCGAAGATAACATTCCTAATTCAAGGAGGCCGAAATGAGGAGCATATATGAAGCAGAAGGAAGCCGAAGTTGAAGGGTATTTGAGAAGAAGGAAGAAAGAATAGGTTTTAATATTGTTGGTTCAATCAAGAAGAATCTCATCAAGGAAGCATTGTGTCTTGTTATTTTGGGATCTTGGTCAAGGGTCTAGGTCTTGGTATTCTTCAATTGAAGTCTCTATAAGAAGAATAATTCGTTTGGGTTTTCCTCTCAAGTGGGAGAGATTTTGTCCCTGGATGATAACATATATTCTGTGTCTCTTGTCCTTTTACGGTTTATGCTTTGGTATCTATTTGAGGAAGAATAACACTATAATAAAATAAGTAAAATAACATCCTAATCTATGAAGTAAAAACCATTCACAAGTAGTTATCAATAGAAGATAAATCACTTAATATCTATGCCCTAGATTTCTCAAATCTCAAGGAAAGAATCAAAGTGAAGATCATCTTGAAGTCAAGATCTACAAAGGAAGAATCATAACCATATATCAAAGAAATTATACACTAACAAGAAGTCTTGGAATCCTCAAGTCATCTCAAGAGACCTCAAAGTCCCTATTCAAGTTGAAAGAATTATACATAAAGCAAGACTAAGGGCGTTGTCATCAATATTATAAGGTGATTTATCTCTCAAGATACCTACCATTACAGACATCATCAAGAATTTATCATTGAACTTCATCAAGAAATACTCCACCATCAAAGGATAGAAGCGGATCCCCCTCTCTAGGGGATCAAGGATCATTATTGAAGAAATATATCTTCATCAAGGATAAGTTTTCTACTTTCTATATCATCATTAACATCAAGAAAGAAACAAGGAGAAGGAACATTATATCAAGTAAGTATATTCATGTCCACATCTGAATTTTTCAAAAAATATTTTTGTAAGGAAACCAACAAATTGGTTGAGGATACAAACTATCTTGCATGGAAGAAAATTACAAATCAATCTGAATCTCATTGAAAATGAGGTTATGGAACCTTTCAAAGGATATATCACTAAACCAGGAAAGGAAGATTCCCAATCTCTTGCAAAATATATGAAATGGGAAGTTAGGGCTCAAATTATTCTCATAGAATCCATCAAGGATTCCCTCATCCCATATGTATCTAAAATCAAAACTTCAAAATAAATCTATGACAAATTGGTAGAGTTGTATTCCGTAAGAAATTCTGGAGAAGTCATCTAATTAAGGCAATAAATCTACAAGATGAATATGTAAAAATAATAAGGAATCACCTCATACTGTATGAGGATATCTAAAATCCAGGATCAACTTCAAGATCTGGTAGAAGTCACGTCTGATAGAGAAATGACTATAATAGTACTAAATGAACTACTGGATGAGATGGGTAACTTTATTTCTAGCATTTATGGGAATAAAGAAGCTACTACATTCCATGAAATGTGGTCACTATGCAATATTGAAGAATCCAGGCTGAAGCAAAAAATCTAATGTAGGATAAGGTGAAAAAAACAAGCATATGTGACAATAAAAAAATAAAGGGAAAATTTGGAAAGTTTGGTCCTTAGAAAAAGAAGAAGAACATGGCTAAGGTTCAATGCTATGGGTATTAGGAATATGGGAACTATAGGAGAGATTTTCCTAAGCTCAAGAAGGACAATAACAAAATATGAAGATAAGAAGCCCATATCATCGTGTTAGTGGAGGAAGCTGAAAAGAAGAAGTCTAAGAAAGAGGGAGTAAAATATATCTACTATGATTGAGATATTCTTCCTCACCTACTTCTTTTAAAGTTCTTCCATTGTAAAATATAACTATCATTATAGGAATCATTAGAAGAGAATGATGGGATGCATCATGTCATCATAAAAGAATTAGAAGCAAAATATCATGACATCATGCTTGAGTAGCATGATTGGAAATTGAAATCTATGGAAGTTAACTATGGAAGGATATAGCGCTTGGGTTCCTCATTAGAAGCATGAGTGTAAATTATGGGAAAAAGGAAAAATTCATCCAAGAAAAGGCTCATAATACATCAGTCAAAAGGAAACATATGTTTGATGGGGATACTCAAGATCCTAAAGATTCTCTTATAGAATATTCATCAAGAGATTCAACGATCTAGAGAAGAAGCAAGTGTTTCATCAAGAATTCCAACTTGTGGAATTCATGGGATGACTGTATGAAAAGAGGTAAAGTAGATCAAGGGATTGAAGTTCTTTCAATCAAAGAAGATGCTAAAGGAAGTCTAGATGACCTAAAGGAAGAATGAGGCACGTATGATTTTACTTAATTTGGATTCATGTCATATGGTTGCAGATAATATGAATGAATTCTCTACTTTGAAAGTTGTATTCCATAAGGATTATTGGAGAAGTCATCTCATTAAGGAAATATCTCTACAAGCTGAAGATGTCAAAAGAAGAAGGAATAGACTCATACTATTATGAATAATACACACACACACACACACACACACACACACACACATACATATCAAATTTATGAGTAATTACAAGGATAATTATTTCCAACTGTGTAGTGTTCTCCTATGGTCACGTCTTTTTAAGACCAATCAATTCGCGACTTCTCCAAAGACATGACTCTCATAAGTGTCGTTTAATAAATTACTCAGAAGCGGACAATTGAAGTGTTCAATTAAAGATTACTAAAAAGTGGACAGTTGAAAAAGAGGTAGAAAGGAGATATTATTTGGTTAAAAAAAGGGGGAAATTTAAAATAATTTTGAATAAAGTTTAAAATAAAGAAAAAATAAGAGAGGCATTGAATAAAAATGCGATCATATATAAAAGTACCTTTTATGGTTACCTTTAATAATTTTTATTAAAGTTTAAATTGATTGAGATTTCAATAAAAAGAAAAACATATTCAAGGTTTGAAGCTAATTAAAAGTTGAGAAAAATAAATAAAGGAAATTCATTTATAAAAATATCATTATTAAAGTTATAAAGGGGTTACTTAAAAAAAACACCCTAAGTCATCTAGGAAAAAGGAAAAATAGGGGCTAGTAATGATAGATTTCCTAAAAATTTTAGTAAATGTTCTGATAAACTATTTAAAATCAAAGGATTACTCTCAGGAAGATATATCATAATCTCTATCAGTCCTACAAAAGGTAGTAATTATGTTATTCCTAAATGTTCTAACCAATTAGTGATTCCTAAAGCGAATATAATTGAAACAAATTTTGTTGACACAAGTGACAAACAATATGACCTAAGAAATCTACAACTAAGTATTGGGGATTATAATTTTATCTTGAAATTCACTGTGAAAACCTTATTTTTTGACGATAATGACATTGTTTTGGGTTCAACCTGGATGGAAAATCGAGGGTCCTTTATCCTAAATGTTAGCACCTTGTAATTAGCAATATTGGAAAAAGTCCAACTACAGGGAGAACATTATTTCAACCACTTTGGGATCCTAGGATCTAGCTCTCCTGAATCTGGAGAGGGATCTCTCCAATAAGTGCAAATATGGATTTCTCTTTGAAGTTTTGGGTAATCATATTAGGCTAGTTATGAAGGCCGAGGGTTTGTTTTTGTTTTTGGATGGTTGAGCATGATTACTGTTTGAGGTGGAGGGTTCTAAATGCAAAGAGTTTCAAAGGTGAGAAGTTGCAAGCAAATAGAACAAGCTTTGGCCAGGAAGATAGATAATTGCAGGTTTTAGTCCATTGGGCTATGGAGTCATAATAGGGTTTAATTGAAATAGCAAGAGGCAAGAGTGGTCCATGGGGCAAGCCATCTATGTCTAAGGATCTCTTGAAAGTTTGATTTATGGAATGAAATGATACAATAAGAAGGGGAATTTAAACAGATGAAGAACAAAGAGCAGCCTAAGATCTGGTAAGTACTTTTAAACTAGCCATCTTTTGACATACACTTAAGAAAGACATGAAATTAAACTAGGATCTAGTAAGTAATTTTAAAATAGCCAACCTTTGATACACTTTCAATAGAAAACATATAAAACAGAGGGAAACACAAATGATAACAAAGGATGGTCTAAGATCTGGTAAGTACTTTTAAACTAGCTAGCTTTTAACACATTCCAAGGGAAACATTCAGACAGTATTTGGGGATAAAACTAGGACCAGGGCACACCATATCTTCCTTAGTTCATCTCTACTTAACATGAAATGAAAGTAACATCCAAGAAAAATATTCAGCTAAAACAATAAGACGAGGGAACGCCAGCATTCCTATGCTTAAACTAAATTAAATCATTCCTAAATAACAAAGATTGGAAGAAAACATTCAGATAAAGATTTTAAGTCAGAGAAGGGTACTAATATACAGTAGGTCCTAACTCTATGCATGCTGTTCTTTATAAGAGAAGATGAACACAGTGAAAACAGAAACAAAATAATGAGTCACAATGAGAAAAATATCACCATCAACATAGATCAGGATCCCATAAATCAGCCTGTATTGATGCTCCAAACCAGTTACAACTTTAAGTCCAATGCTTTAGTTTAGCAATCATCTACACATCTCAACCTAACTTATCTATCACAAGCAGAGCTCCAAGGGCCAGTGAACACTATTTACAAGTATAAGTCTCAAGCTCAATTACATTTCAATGTTCAGTAGCCAACTCAACCAACAATATCTCATCTTCGATAGAGGTATTTATAGAAGAATGAGGAGGTGAGATCGAATAAAAGATCTCCCATGGAAATTAATACAGATTAATGACTTCTCGGCCTTTGAGGGGCTCAATGGAGAAGCATACATAGGTTTCCTCTGTATTAAATGTTTTACAATTAAGATTAAGCTCGGTGGGAGCTTTTGTTGACTTTTAAGGCTCTGCTCAGGATGTAATAACTCTGCTGATATTTTTTGCATTAAGTTCCCTTAGCAGAATTAAATATTTGGCTGCGCTGAGGCAAATATCTTTGTTTGATCAATAACTTCGGCCTCTGTTGTATGCTTGCGGCTACAGGTGGCACTGTGGTAGCTGAGAGGAATCAATTTGCCTCTGTTGAGGTGGTGGAGGCCTTTCTGTCTGATAGATATTTTGATTTACTTTAATTGTGTTTTAATTTCGAGGATTAGGCTTTTGATAATCAATCTTAGTCATAATCCCCAAATTGTCTCTAATATTATGTTATGTTGTGTTCTGTCTTTGACACTGATACTCTTTTAATTTATTTAACTCTATTTCTTGTTGATGTGCAGGCCGCGCAGAGCTCGTATGGCATCAATGCCTCATGAAACATTGACGAGACGTGGAAATTGAACCCATGGATGGCTTCCCTTTAATGAATCGAAGGTGTGCGAATCGTCATTCCCAGCCTTCGGATTTTTCTTCCATCATAATAGAAAGACCATTGAAATACCTGCAAAACACAAAACAATTAAGAAATATTGCATTTTTTGGGAAAAACTACTTCAGAGGTTGCGGGAAGGAGCGTGGCCGTTGAATGGTAGCATCCAACAGTGTAGATCTGTTTGCGGAGTCAAAAGGGAAGAAGTGGGAGAAAAACGGTGGAGATTGTTGAGTCGGGGCGATTGATCTTACAGAGATCAACGGTCAGGAGTGATTATGAACACATATATGCGAAAGGGTCATGTTATAATGGAAAGGTGGAAAATGTGAAGAAAAACAAAGGAAATGGGTTAAAATAGCCTTCGACGAAGGAAAAGTGTTGTAATAGAAATTGGGGTTTCCGAACAATCGTGGACCGTCAGATCAATTTGAACCCAAAAATCAATGGTCGAGAAGACATCGGGAATCGACGATCGGATGGGGCAAAGTAAATAAATTTAGATGCACTCGATGAAAAATTTCGATGCGATCATGTGTGGACCGTCGATCTGTAGATCAGATCGACAGTGGAAAATGAATCGGGAGGTGGTTATGGCGGGGGAGAAAAAATTGAAAGGCGACGACGCGATTAAGCGCTGACCGTTGATCTGCAGATCAGATCGACAACGGAGAGTGAATCAGAGGGGTTCAAAGGTGGGGGAATGGTTCACGATCAGAGCAAATGAGGGCTGTTGGATCTGAGGAAGGCGGGGAGGAGATCAACGGCTGAGGATCGGTCGAGGGTAGTTAATCGGAAGGGGGAATAAATGCACCTGGTGAAAATTTGCTATACGATGTTGCGCAGGCCGTTCGATCAGCTTAAGATCAACAATGGATTTTGTTTTAAATTATGCACCAGCGGAAAACCCTTTAAAACTTTATAAAACCCAAAGTTTAATATGATACGAAGGTTTTGGCTTCGGGGGCGGGTTTTATACATATGAAAGGCACCCGGTTGCGGGGCCTGGTCTATATGGAACATTAATAGGCTCGGGGCTTATGTATATATGGGCCAATCAGGATCGGGCTTTCGGGCTTGGCCTTTTTAATCTACCCATTCAATACTTCCGATGCGATAAGCACTGAGGGGACTAGTGCCTAGTTCTTAGGGCATGGGCAAATGTGGGAAAGTGGTTAGGGGGTTTAGTCGAAGGGGGCTAAAGCCTAAAACATAAAACATGAATTTTTATGGATTTTCAATGTTTTTCAAAGGATTTTGAAGGTTTTGGCAGAGTCCAAAAAATGAGTTTTAAACTTTGTAAAAATGATTTTCATGAATGGAAGAAGAGGAATCATGAAAATAGAGGAGTTTTATGGAGAAAAAGGGGAGAAAATTAAGGTTAGTTTTGAGTGGAGGAAGGGTAAAAATGATGATTTTGCAGCAGTATTTCTCTTAGAATTAGCAGAAATTTCTGAGTTTGGAAAAGGAAACAACAGTGAAGATTTTGGACAGAGGAAATGATGTCTTCTAGAGTCTTCAAGAGATAACACTTTTTAGCAATAAAATTTATTCCTTGAAGGCTCCAAAAAAGTTGTAGCCACCTTTTGCTATAACAAATTTTATAGGTGGCTAACAGTGGCTCCACTTGGGGATGGTGCCTTCTTGAAGGCATCAAGAAATTCAGACATGCATTCTCTGGGAGGCTGACCTGTGCCTCATCCATTGGATTCTCTGGGGGCTGACCTGTGCCTCATCCATTGGGTTGCCCTTCCTTTTCTGGGATGATCTTGCTTTGAAAACATATTAGCAGCCATAAAAAAAATGGATCTTTCATTAACAAGCTTTCTACCTACCCAATCCTACTGATATAACATTTTTTCTTTTTTAGAGTGCACTTGGATTGACAAACTCTTTTCATAATATTCTATTCTTTTGAAAGTAGGAAATATAATCTATTTCTACTCCTTATTTCTCCCTGAACTCAGATTAAACAGTTGAGTTCAAATGCTTCTCTACCTAAATCTATTAATCTGTTAGGATTAAACAGTCTAACAAATTTTTATTTCTCTAAATTGTACAACATAAATTTAAAAAAAGTCAAGTCAAGATTAAGCTTTTTGACTTGCTGTGATCTATGGCATGAAAAACAAGCTGCACATAGACATTATTTTACAGAAAATCAAATCAAAATGGAGAAGGCATAAGATCTGAAAGTTTGAGGTACCACCTTCTCTTTGTACAACTCTGTTTTTTGCTTCTTTTGAGCTGTTTTTTCCTTGTTTGACTGGTTCAGATTTTAAGCTGTTTAGAGCCAGTTCTTCCTCTGTTTTGACTTAGAAATTTAAAAAATTTTGAGTCATTCTTCTTTTGAAACCTTAGGTTCAGATTTTGAGCTTGTTTGAACCTTTAATTTCTAGCCTAATCTACCTACTGATAAGCCAAGATTAAATATTTTGGCAATCAAATTCACTAACCTATCAGCAGTCAATTTAAAACTAATTAGTCAAGATTAGACTGTTTGACTAACTAGAAGTGTGTTTTTCAGGAATGGAATTTAGGCTTGCACACTTTCATAATTTATTTCTCTTTTTTGGATGGGGTTGTACCTTTATTGTTTTCACAATCTACCCTCTTTTCTCTTTTTTGTTGTTTTTGTATTTTCAAATTTTTGATTTTCTTTGGAGACAAAAATCAACAACTATCTAAATGCTCAGAACTAAGCTTTATTGACATTCCTACCTAACCTATTCTAACATGGAGTATTTACATTTTAACCTACAAAATCTCTTTTCCAATACATCCAGTCAATCAGATGGTTCCATGAATGGTCTTTGCTCATCTCTTTGAGCATGCTGGATAGGCAGGGCCACTCCCATGCTTTCTGTTTCTTGACAACAGCTTTGAAAATTTTTGCACTTGGTGATATACTGTTGTCTGCAACTTTTATTCCTTCTTCAGATGTCTTTATAAAATCGACATAGGGATCTTGAAATAATGCCTGGTTAAAATTATTTGGAAGATGTGTTTCAACCAGGATTATTTCTTCCTTTTCCACTGGATCGAGGCAAAGATTTTCTGGAGAAAGAAAAACTTCCTCATCTTCATTATCATCTGAACTAGAGGACTCATCATATTTGGCAGTGTTGTCCTCTTGTAGTCTTGGTGTGTTCCATTTTAATGGACTGAGCTCTGTGAAGAGGTTAATATGTTCTTGAGCAGGGGTATGTTCACTTGCTTCCTCTTTTTCAAGAGAAGGCTCTTTGTTTTCAACCTGCTCAAAATTTTTTTCATTGCTTTCCTTCTCAACCTTTGAGCTAAAAGACTGTTGATTCCCAATAAATTGGAATTTACTACTGATGATCTGAGATGGAGTAGAGCAAAGATCTAATGAATCGTTACTTCCAAACTTTCATAACTTTCTTCATCAGTATCATAAATAGTTTGAACTAGCTCATTACTTCTTTGAAGGAACTGATTTCCATCCCATAAATCTACTAATGATGGTCCTGCAAGATTAAATTCTGTATGGGGAGCATCATCACTAGATAGATCAAAGTTAGGAGAATAAAAATATAAGTAATACTATCAATCAAACATACTGGATTATCAGCAGGTCTTTCTTTATTTTGATTTATAGAAGAAATTTCAAAATCTTTACAACAAAGTTCATTATGTGAATGGGCAAGAGTATTTGTTTTGCAATAAATATCAGAGACTAACTATTTATTAATAGTCTGATCTATCTTTTCTTCTATCGACGGGGAGGATATTTCTATGTCCCTTTGAACAGAAGTACAACAGTTCTCTGTCTCTTGTGAAGACTGATTTTTAGGATGAATGTCTTCTTGAGCGTCAGCTATAAGGGATGATGAATCATTGTTCATGTTTGCAGGAATATCTTGAGGAATTTCTTCCACTCTTGGATTGATTTCTTCCTCAATTGATTCATCTATAATCTTGTAATTTTTCAATAAGATGTTAAACTCATGAATGGCTGTTAAAATATCTTCAGGATGTATTTGTTCTAGACCTTTATCATTATCTATAATGTTTTGGGTGATGTTTTGTGATGGATCATAATATATTTCACCCCATGATAATGATGTAGTGTTTTCTTTATAGTTCTCATAAAACATATTCTCAAGGTCCTTTAAAGAAAACAAACTACCAGATTTCAACCATTCATACCAATCCCTATCTTTTCCTTCTAATGTTAACATGAACATTTTCATAAGGCAGTATTCATGCCATTCAACTTTCAACCTCCATACATGTATGTGAAATTTGATAAGATGTAATAATGGGTTATCAAAATTTTCACCTTGAAAAACAGGCAGGTTGTCATCCCAATTTACCTGGGGCATCTTATGTGGGAACCCAGGGATATGATCTCTACTCATTGGGGCATATCTTCGTTGTATCCTTGGAATCATTTTTGTAAATCAAGAAAGAGGTCACTGTGTCTATTCAACTAGTTCAGAGTCTTCTACCAGTGGATTCATTTGGCCTTTTGGGAGTTTCAGAGTGTGGAGTCGCCAGGTGGAAGTTTTTAGATTTTTTGGAGATAAAACGTTTTATGGTTCACCACCATGTTTATTATGAATACCAATCTCAAGAGATCATGGGTACTCTGAGTCTTAGTCGTATTTAAAATGAAAAGGACTCAAATCCCCAGCGGAGTCGCCAGAAATGTTAGCACCCTGTAATTAGCAATAATTGCAAAAGTCCAACTGCAAGGAGAACATTATTTCAACCACTTTGGGATTCTAGGATCTAGCCCTCCTGAATCCGGAGAGGGATCTCTCCAATAAGTGTAAAGATGGATTTTTCTTTGAAGTTTTGGGTAATGATATTAGGCTAGTTATGAAGGCCGAGGGTTTGTTTTTGTTTTTGGATGGTTGAGCATGATTACTGTTTGAGGTGGAAAGTTCTAAATGGAAAGAGTTTCAAAGGTGAGAAGTTGCAAGCAAATAGAACAAGCTTTGGCCAAGAAGATAGATAATTTCCGGTTTTAGTCCATTGGGATATGGAGTCATAATAGGGTTTAATTGAAACAAGAAGAGGCATGAGTGGTCCATGGGGTAGGTCATCTATGTCTAAGGATCTCTTGAAATTTTGATTTATGGAATGAAATGATACAATAAGAAGGGGAATTTAAACATATGAAGAACAAAGAGCAGCCTAAGATCTGGTAAGTACTTTTAAACTAGCCGAAATTTGATACAGTTTCAATAGAAAACATATAAAAACAGAGGGAAACACAAATGATAACAAAGGATGGTCTAAGATCTGGTAAGTACTTCTAAACTAGCCAGATTTTAACACATTCCAAGGGAAACATTCAGACAGTCTTTAGGGATAAAACTAGGACCAGGGCACACCATATCTTCCTTAGTTCATCTCTAAACATGAAATGAAAGTAACATCCAAGAAAAATATTCAGCTAAAACAATAAGACGAGGGAATGCCAACATTCCTATGCTTAAACTGAATTAAATCATTCCTAAATAACACAGATTGGAAGAAAACATTCAGATAAATATTTTCAGTCAGAGAAGGGTACTGATATACAGTAGGTCCTAACTCTATGCATGTTGTTCTTTATAAGAGAAGATGAACATAGTGAAAATAGAAACAAAATAACGAGTCACAATGAGACAAACATCACCGTCAACATAAACCAGGATCCCATAAATCAGCTTGTATTGATGCTCCAAACCAGTTACAACTTTAAGTCCAATGCTTTAGTTTAGCAATCATCTACACATCTCAGCCTAACTTATCTATCACAAGCAGAGCTCCAAGGGCTAGTGAACACTATTTACAAGTAGAAGTCTCAATGATCCGGATATATGCAGGAACGCAACAGAATAAACACATAACCATAAATATAGAGATGCAGCGGAAATAACACTTCATTTCATTAATATCAAAGAACTGAAATTTGCTTCCAGACAGAATGGGAATAAAACTAGCTAGGGCATTGGTAGCTATCTCTGAGAAGAGATGTGGCGGCTACAGGCCTCTGAACTGCGTTACAATGAGGATCGAGGGCCTATTTATTATTGAGAAACAATGGAGAACCCTAAACATCCCAAAAACCTAACTCTAGGAGATGAAGCGCCAAATCTATGGGCCTCGTTTGGGTAAATTGGTGTTTCAACTTCCCAGGGACATAACTTTGGCATACTATCTCCGTTTGACGCACATGATACATCATTAGAAAGCTCTATCCGAGGACTACAACTTTCGGCACGAATTTGATGATCAAATTCGCTGGTAAAATGATGCCCAAAAAACGTCGTTTAGGGCCTCAAAACGGCTCCGGAAGTTCAGGACCCGAAAAACTGCTAAAAATAGTAAGTTATGCCGAAACTAAAAAACTGAAAGAGACAATGGTGGGGGGAAAAGTGGAATAGGTGGGTGGCCACCAATATCCACTTGGATCATTTCTCCCCCCTTAGGAAGCAATGGTCCCCATTGTGTTAAGTTCCCGCATGAGATGAGGAAATTTCTGCTGAACTTGGTCCCTGGTGAACCACTTTTCTTGGTGCAGGAGTTGGCCAGATTTGACAACCCGGTACAGTTGAATCCTCTGTTGGCGAGTGTTCTTAATTTGCATGTCCATGATACAATCTGTGGTGGCCTGTTCCATGCAGTCTGGGTTTAACTCTGTTGGTGTGAGTTGTTCTGCAATGTCCGAAGTGTCCAGTAGAGGTGGGAAGTAAGGAAGAAGGCGATCCACATTGAAGACTGGGTGCAGACCAAGGAATGGTGGAATACTAAGCTCGAAAGCATTGTTCCCTACAGCCTTGGTGATGGTGTACGGCCCGTATCGGAGCGGGCAAAGCTTGCGGTGAGGTCCAGTGAGGCGCTCCTTCTGCAAATGTAGCCATACTTTGTCGCCCACCTGGAAGTGGTGTGGTACCCGGTGTTGATCATGGCGCTGCTTGTACTTCGCATTGGCTCTGTCCAATATATCATGAACCTGTTGGCGGATGTGTTGAATGCGCTCGATGAAGGTACTTGCTTTGTCAACTTCAGACTGGACATGAGCTGAATCGGCCTGAGCAGCTGCAAACGGCATGGCTATGTCAATGGGACATAGTGGCTGGAATCCCAAGCCCACCTGAAGGGGCTATGGCCAATTGAACTGTGGAGAGCCCGGTTATAACTATGTTGTACATAGGGGAGGCTCTCGTCCCATGTGCGTGGATGCTTTGAATTGTACATACGCAGAATGTGTACAATCATTCTGTTGACGACCTCTGTCTGGCCATCTGTTTGGGGATGGAAAGCTGTGGACTTGGTGAGCTTTGTGTCCATCATTGACCAGAGGCTGGACCAAAATGTGCTGAGGAACTTGCTATCTCGATCTGATATGATAGACTGTGGGATCCCAAAGTGCACCCATACTCGTTCAAAGAAGAGTTTAGCAGTAGCTTCTGCTGTGATATTCTTCTTACAGGCCGCCATAATGGCCATCTTCAAGAATCTGTCAATGACCACGAAAACACAGTCATTGCCATTCTTAGTAGAGGGCAGGCCCGACATGTAATCCATGGAGATGGATTCCCAAGGTCGACTAGGGGTAGGTAGAGGAGTATATAGGCCTTGCTTCTTGATGTTCGGTTTGGCAATGGCACAAGCAGTGCAGGATCTGATGTGCTTCTTGACATCCTTTCGAAGGTTCGGCCAATAGAAATACTTCTGTAGTATTGCTACTGTTTTCTCGACCCCGAAATGCCCAACGACTCGACTATAGTGTGCTTCCCATATCATCTTGGCACGCTCGCTTGAAGGAACACAAAGGTGTCCCAGGTGACATAAAAGTGCATCTTGGAGGTGAAAATTTGGAACTTGCGTGCCCCCGAAGAGTGCCTTGTAAGTGTGGCCGAATTCTGGGTCACTCTCATAGAGAAGCGGCCAATCAGAAGTCTCGTGCCCACAAGAGTTGAGCACTGTGGTGAGCGCCACGATCGGTGGTCGGCTGAGGCAGTCTGCAACATTATTGGTGCTACCCTTCTTGTAATTGATGTTCAAATGAAACTGTTGCAGATATGTGGACCACTTCTGATGGCGATCATTCTGCAACTTCCCTTGTGTCTGTATGAACTGCAGGGGCCGGTGGTCTGTGTGGATGATTGTTCCCTTCCCCAAAATGTAATGCTTCCATTGTCGACAGGCTTGCACAATGGAATACATTTCTTTGTCATAGGTGGGATACTTGCGAACTGTCTCAGACAATGTCTCACTGTGATATGCCACTGGATGTCCTTGTTGAGTAAGAACTGCCCCAATAGCATAGTCAGAGGCATCTGTCTCGATCTCAAACGGCTGCTGCAAGTCTGGTAAGGTGAGCACTGGGGCAGAACAGAGGCGATTTTTCAATTCTTTGAACGCCTTCCGTTGAGGTTCCGACCAAAAGAATTTTGCTCTCGCTCCTCCTTTGGTGACTTGACTCAAGGGCCAAGTGATATGAGAGAATCCCAACACGAATCTACGATAGAAATTAGCAAGACCCAGAAAGCTGCGAAGCTCTGTTATAGTAGTCGGGGCTGGCCAATCCCGAATGACTTGGATCTTAGATGGATCCACATGCACCCCCCTTTCATCAATAATGTATCCCAGATATTGAACCTGGGTCATGACAAACGTGCACTTCTCCAAATTGCCACACAACTTGTGTTGCTGCAGTGTTCGGAGGACTTGTCGGATGTGATGAAGGTGCTCTTCCCAAGTCTTGCTGAAGATCAGAATGTCATCCAAGTACACCACTACGAATGAGTTGGTGAATGGCCGCAATATGTCGTCCATCATCCTCATGAAGGTTGCGGGAGCATTCGTCAACCCGAAAAGCATGACCAGCCATTCAAAAAGGCCTTCCTTAGCTTTGAAGGCAGTCTTCCACACATCAGAGGGTTCAATTGGTACCTGGTGATACCCAGACTTCAGGTCCATCTTACTGAAATATTTTGCACCTTGGAGTTGGTCCAGAAGGTCATCAATCCGTGGGATTGGGTACCTATTCCGGATAGTGATCTTGTTCAGCGCCCGATAGTCAATACAAAGTCTCCACGTCCCATCCTTCTTCTGTACCAACACGATCGGGCTCCCACGGGGCGATGAACTTGGTCTGATGTGACCTTTCTGCAACAGCTCCTGAATCTGCCTCTTGATTTCATCATTTTCCAGAACAGAGCGTCGATAGATCGGTCCATTGGGTAGTGGCGCACCTGGGGTCAAATCAATCGGGTGCTTGACCTGGCAGTGCAGAGGAACCCCTGTGGGTGAGGTGAAGATGTCCCCGTACTCCTCCACGACCTTATCCATTTGTTGTTGCCGTGCAGAGGGGCCCTGTCTGGAGGTCGTGGCCACAGTCTTCTTCTTGCCCTGGGGGCGGATCATCAGGAAAACAAATTTCCTGGTTTGGGAAATGAGCTTACTGCATTGTTTTGCAGTAACCAAAGAGATAGCCATAGGAGGTGGTACCTCTGGTATCCTGTACAACTTATTTCCCAAAGTAATAATAACAGCACGAGGTCGAGACTCATACACAGCATGACGCTTCCACAAGTGTGGTTGTCCTAATAATACATCAGAAACATCAATAGGAGCAACATCACATAATACCTCATCCGTGAAGGGCTTGATGCTATAGGGAAGGCGACACTGCTGGCTGACGCGGAGATCTCGTCCTTGGTGAAGCCACCCGGTGGTGTATGGATGTGGGTGAGCTGTGGTCGGCAAGCCCAACCGCTTCACGGCGTCTGCTGAAATGAGGTTCTTTTGGCTCCCATTGTCGACAATGAACTGTACAGGGGAGCCCTTTACCCACATCTGGGAGTGGAAGAGGCGTTCCTCCTCCTCTGGATCTTCCGGTTCCTCCTTCTGGACCTTTGTAGTGGCAACAGTGGCGTTGGGCTCCGCATCAATAATCTATTTCCCTTTTTCATTCCCCTTTTCAGGTTCTGATTCGGAGTCGGAGCATGCATCTGACTCAGAAGCCCTCATCTCGGCCACTAGCGACTGCTTGGCCCGACACTCACTTGTGTTGTGAGTGGAGCTCTTATGGAACTCACACCACTTTCCCGTGTCCCTCTTTGGCTTTATGGTGTTGTTCTTGTGGCTTTGACGAGTTGTCTTTAGCCGCCATGCCTTGGCCTTGTCCTTTGTTCTACGGTTTGGAAGCACCTTTTCCTTGCTTTTGATTCGCAGATCCAAAGTCTCGCTTCTTCTGTTTGAATTTCTGCTCAATCTTGGCAGCATACCGGTATGCCGTACCAAGCGAGGAGATGTCGAGGAACTCCATTTCCTCCTGAATTTATCTGTGCAGAAAGCTGTGATACTTTAGCACCAAATGTTTCTCTGAATCTTTGATACCCAACTTTGTGCGCAGGGTATGGAACAGACTCGTCAACTCATGAACATCTTGATCCCTTTGTTGTCGCAGCGTGGTCCATTGTATGTACTTGTCCTCATAGCTCCCCACGGGATAGTATTGTTCCTTGACGGCGTCTCGAAAAGAATTCCAAGTTGGTACAGCCGAGAACAGAGAGGGTTCTGTCTGGTCCTTTTTCTCACAGTAGGTTTCCCACGAGTCCTTAACATGGGGGGTAGCTTTGAGGAGTGCAAAAAAAATCTTCTCCCGGTCTGAAAAGTCATGAACAGAGAAATATCCTTCTAATAGATTCAACCATCTATCTACGGCATTTGCGTCTATTTGACCCTCAAATATGGGAATGTCAAAATTTACTTGTACCTTAAAGGGAGTCGCAACTCCAGAGTGGCTACTGGATGCAGATGCGCCGTCGGTGGGCAACCGTTGAAGGATCTGAGAAAAGTTATCCATCATCGCGTTCCTTTGTTTTTCGAGGGCCTCCTCGAGCAATATTTTGATAGGATCTTCTGCTCCCTCATCTTTCTTTTCGTCCCCCATGGGCGTCCGTCGAGGTTTGCGAGGCTGATATTGCAAAGGTTCCACTAGATCAAGCCCTAGCTCCTTATACCCCGACCTCGTTGGGGACATGCAAAGAAGGATCGAGAAAAAGCAGACCTCTCTGATACCACTGATCCGGATTTATGCAGGAACGCAACAGAATAAACACATAACCATAAATACAGAGATGCAGTGGAAATAACACTTCATTTCATTAATATTAAAGAACTGAAATTTGCTTACAGACAGAATGGGAATAAAACTAGCTAGGGCACTGGTAGTTATCTCTGAGAAGAGATGTGGCGGCTACATGCCTCTGAACTGCGTTACAATGAGGATCGAGGGCCTATTTATTATTGAGAAACAATGGAGAACCCTAAACATCCCAAAAACCTAACCCTAGGAGATGAAGCGCCAAAACTATGGGCCCCGTTTGGGTAAATTGGTGTTTCAACTTCCCAGGGACGTAACTTTGGCATACTATCTCCGTTTGACGCACATGATACATCATTAGAAATCTCTATCCGAGGACTACAACTTTCGGGACAAATTTGACGATCAAATTCACTGGTAAAATGATGCCCAAAAAACGTCGTTTAGGGCCTCAAAACGGCTCCGGAAGTTCAAGACCCGAAAAACTGCTAAAAATAGTAAGTTATGCCGAAACTGAAAAACTGAAAGAGACAATGGTGGGGGGCCAAGTGGAATAGGTGGGTGGCCACCAATATCCACCTGGATCACTCAAGCTCAATTACATTTCAATGTTCAGTAGCCAACTCAACCAACAATATCTCATCTTCGACAGAGGTATTTATAGAAGAATGAGGAGGTGAGATCGAATAAAAGATCTCCCATGGAAATTAATACAGATTAATGACTTCTTGGCCTTTGAGGGGCTCAATGGAGAAGCATACATAGGTTTCCTCTGTATTAAATGTTTTACAATTAAGATTAAGCTCGGTGGGAGCTTTTGTTGACTTTTAAGGCTCTGTTTAGGATGTAATAACTCTGCTGATATTTTTTGCATTAAGTTCCCTTAGAAGAATTAAATATTTGGCTGCGCCGAGGAAAATATATTTGTTTGATCAATAACTTCAGCCTCTGTTTGTATGCTTGCGGCTACAGGTGGCACTGTGGTAGCTGAGAGGAATCAATTTGCCTCTGTTGAGGCGGTGGAGGCCTTTCTGTCTGATAGATATTTTGATTTACTTTAATTGTGTTTTAATTTCGAGGATTAGGCTTTTGATAATCAATCTTAGCCGTAATCCCCAAATTGTCTCTAATATTCTGTTTTGCTGTGTTCTGTCTTTGACACTGATACTCTTTTAATTTATTTAACTCCGTGTCTTGTTGATGTGCAGGCCGTGCAGGGCTCGTATGGCATCAATGCCTCATGAAACATTGACGAGACGTGGAAATTGAACCTATGGATAGCTTCCCTTTGATGAGTCGAAAGTGTGAGAATCTTCATTCCTGGCCTTTGGATTTTTCTTCCATCATAATGGAAAGACCATTGAAACACCTGCAAAACACAAAACAATTAAGAAATCCTGCATTTTTTGGGAAAAACTGCTTCAGAGGTTGCGGGAAGGAGCGTGGCCGTTGGATGGCAGCATCCAACAGTGTAGATCTATTTGCGGAGTCAAAAGGGAAGAAGTGGGAGAAAAACGGTGGATATTTTTAAGTCGGGGCCGTTGATCTTACAGAGATCAACGGTCGAGAGCGATTATGAACACATATATGTGAAAGGGTCATGTTATAATGGAAAGGCAGAAAATGCGAAGAAAAACAAAGGAAATGGGTTAAAACACCCTTCGGCGAAGGAAAAGTGTTGTAATAGAAATTGGGGTTTCCGAAAAGTCGTGGGCCGTCAGATCAATTTGAACCCCAAAATAAATGGTCGAGAAGACATCAAGAATCGGCGATCGGAGGGGGCAAAGTAAATAAATTTAGATGCACCCGATGAAAAATTTCGATGCGATCATGTGTGGACCGTCGATCTGCAGATCAGATCGACGACAGAAAATGAATCGGGAGGTGGTTATGGTGGAGGAGAAAAACTTGAAAGGTGCCGACGCAATTAAGCGCTGACCGTCGATCTGCAGATCAGATCGATGACGGAGAGTGAATCAGGGGGGTTCAAAGGTGGGGGAATGGTTCACGATCGGAGCAAATGAGGGTCGTCGGATCTGAGGAAGGCGGGGAGGAGATCAACAGCTGAGGATTGGTCGGGGGTAGTTAACCGGAAGGGGGAATAAATGCACCTGATGAAAATTTGCGATGCGATGTTGCGCAGGCCGTTCGATCAGCTTAAGATCAACGATGGATTTTTTTTTAAATTATGCACCAGTGGAAAACCCTTTAAAACTTTATAAAACCCAAATTTTAATATGATATGAAGGTTTTGGCTTCGGGGGCGGGTTTTATACATATGAAAGGCACCCGGTTGCGGGGCCTGGTCTATATGGAACATTAATAGGCCTGGGGCTTATGTATATATGGGCCAATTGGGATCGGGCCTTCGAGCTTGGGCTTTCTAATCTACCCATTCAATACTTCCGATGTGATAAGCACTGAGGGGACTAGCGCCTGGTTCTTAGTGCATGGGCACATGTGGGGAAGTGGTTAGGGGGTTTAGCCGAAGGGGGCTAAAGCCTGAAACATAAAACATGGATTTTTATGGATTTTTTATGTTTTTCAAAGGATTTTGAAGGTTTCGGAAGAGTCCAAAAAATGAGTTTTAAACTCTGTAAAAATGATTTTCATGAATGGAAGAAGAGGAATCATGAAAATAGAGGAGTTTTATGGAGAAAAGGGGAGAAAATGAAGGTTATTTTTGAGTGGAGGAAGGGGAAAAATGATGATTTTGCAGTAGTCTTTCTCTTGGAATTAGCAGAAATTTCTGAGTTTGGAAAAGGAAACAACAGTGAAGATTTTGGACAGAGGAAATGATGTCTTCTAGAGTCTTCAAGAGATAACACTTTTTAGCAATAAAATTTGTTCCTTGAAGGCTCCAAAATTTTTTTAGCCACCTTTTGCTATAACAAATTTTATAGGTGGCTAACACTAAATACGAAAAATAATTTTTGACATTTTCCCACGAAAGGAAAAAAATAACGCTACATGATGTTACATTGAAGCCAAATTCAGTAACATAAGAAGACATACAATATATTTCAAAAGTAAATTTTCAAGAAGGTAAAAAAGTACTACAAAATATGCAAAGAGAATTTTACAAGATGATTGATTAAAAAATGAAAAAATTTCTCGGCTTAAATACCATAGTGAAAAATTATTGACGCAAATTAAGAATCTTAATAAGGATAAGAAGTCATTGGAAAACAAGGTACATCAGTTTATCGAGAAGGAAGCATCGAATGTAGAATTCCAAGTTGAGGAGAAAGGAATAAATATTGATACAGTGAATATCACAACTCAAGAAGAAGACAAGTCAGTTAAAGAAGAAACACACTCACATGTTGAGACGATGAAAATTACAAGTGAAGATTTTGTAACCAACTCGACGAAATCAGACCTGAAGTAAATCCAAATATTTCTACACACATGAAAAGGGAAAGACAAACAAAAACAAATCCTTATCTACATCTGAATTAAAAGAACAAAAATTTAAATCAATCTACAAATCCGTATCTCTCAGAACATAAACAACAAGCTTATATTCCGAAGAATACTGAAGTGCACACAACTCATTCCAATGGAATAATTCATTACAAGTTTCCAGTAATCGAAATATTCCACAAAAGATTAATTTAGGATGGTCAGATACTTCCTCCGTGCGACAATTTTATATATCGCTCCAAGGATCATATCAAATTGTATCGACGAAGATGACAAACCTGAGATGAGAAAACTTTTGTAGTAGCAAAAGAGATCAAGCCTTTTCATAAGTAAACTTTGAGGACAAATATTTTTGAGGAGGAAGGAAATGTTATGAATAATATATATATATATATATATATATATATATATATATATCTATGGTAAACATAATATAAATAATAATATACATAAACAATTATTAATTAAATAATAACTAGTAGTGAAGAGGCATGTCTGTATAGACATGACCGTTCATGAAAGGGTACCTACTTGGCTATATATATAGGACCATCTCCCTGATTTTCATAATCATTCTCATTCATAATTTTTAATATATATTTTGGTATCTCAGTGGAGATCTTTATATTCCAAGTATTTTGGAGTTTTTAACTTAAAGAACGAACTTTTTTCATTCCATATACTTTATGAGGATATATGAAATCTAGGATCAACTTCAAGATCTGGGAGAAGTCATGTCTAATAGAGAAATGAATACAATAGTACTAAATGCACTACTGGAGGAGTGGGATAAATTTTCTTCAAGCATTTATGGGAAGAAATAAGATACTCCATTCCATGAATTGTGGTCACTATGCAATGTTGAAGAATCTAGGCTGAAGGAAAAATTTGATGTAGGATCACATGAACATAATCAAGCATATGTGACAATGAAAAAAAGAAAGGGAAAAGTTGGAAATTTTGGTCCTTAAAAAAAGAAGAAGAATGTGGCTAAGGTTCAATGCTATGGGTTTCAGGAAAATGGGCACTATAGGAGAGATTGTCCTAAGATTAAGAAGGATATTAAAAAAAGAGGAAGAGAAGAAGCCGATATCATCGAGGAAGTGGAGGAAACTAAAAATAAGATCAATTATAAGAAAGAGGAATTAAAATCTCTATACTATGATTGAGATAGTATTCCTCACCTACTTCTTTACAAGTTCTTGTTTGCAAGTTCTCCCATTGTAAAATATAAATATCATGATAGGAATCTTTAGAAGAGCATGATAGGATGCATCATGGACTAAATAGTACATCAAATTTTCAAGGTCATTCACAGGGAAAGATAAATATATAAAATGGATCTTACTGGTAGTGTGAATATGAGATGACAGAAGGTAGTGAAATATAAAGAGCATTTAAGAATTCTTTAACTATACTTTCAAAGAAAAACATTTAAGATATTAGTTTAGTAAAGCTAAAGAGAAGTTAAGATTTATTTAAATAAACTTCACAAGAAAAACATTTAAGATATCAGTTTCAGTAAGGCTAAAGAGCAATGAATAATTCTTTAACTATACTTCAAAAGAAAACCTTTAAGATAAAAATTTCAGTAGAGATAAAGAGAAGCTAATAATTCTTTAGTTATACTTCAGAGGAAAACATTAAGATAACAAAAACAGACAGATTTAAGGTGCTTTCCCAACATATCTTAATCTAAAACTCCTATTCCGTAATCAGAGAAATTGATGTACAACATGGAAAACAAATAAACATTAACACAAAATAAAGAACATCACCATTAACATAACTCAAGGATCCTGTGAACGTGCTTTTATTATTGATGTCCAGCTCAAAACTGTTACAATGCTCCAATACAACAACCTTGCAACGTAGATTCTAAACAAAGTCCAACCCTTGATAATGAAAATACATGCAGTATTTAACTGCGACTGTGGTGGTTTCCCTATTCTAGGTCGGCAATCCACATTAACTTCTAAGTAAATGAAAATTCGACAACTGTTGCCAGGCAAAGCCCAAACTAAAATATCTCTGGCTGACCGTCTGTAACATTAAATTCTACAATAACTTCTGAACTAACGTTAAAATATCTCTGGAAAACTCCCCACAATATTAAATTCTATAAATTATGAACTAATATTAAAATATCTTTGGTTGTAACATCAATTTTGGAAAATTTTAGTACATCAAAAAGTCTAAGGTTGGTGATGGACGACAAGGTTGCGAGGAGGAAATGCTGAGTGGTCATGACATCTAGCTGTTTCTTTGGGCTGCCACAACATAGATCATAGAGGGGGAGGCGCTGTTGGCATGCTACAAAATTAATCTCTTACTCAATAGTTTCACAAAACTTATCCCACTGATCTTCACTCGGGATTTCTATATTTACCATTTTCCTGAAAATTTCATCCACTTCAATAAGTCTTTGAACAATAACATTTAAGGCTTCACACTTTGTCTGTAACTGGTTGATGAAGTTCCTTTTCTGCAAAACCCTTTTAATCTCCAAAATGGTTGCAGTCCTGTATGAAATATTGATTGCTTCTAACTCCTCTCTGTTCTTCGAATTAAGAACCTTGATCATGTTAGAAGCTTCACTTGGCTTATTTTGGAGTTGATCCTTCTCTTTTGAATTGTTGTCCTGCATTTGTCGATGAGTTCTTGCTGTTCGAAGATGATATGAATATATGGCCATATTTAAATAATGGACTCGTTGATATTCTCCCAAATACTCTTCTTAGCTTCTCCTAAAGTTGATGCCATCATAGTTTCACTTTCCAGTTCTTTAATTCTGAGTTCCAACCGATAAGTCTTCTAAATTTCTTCTAGATATAAAGAATAATTTCTAATCTTTTGTGACTCAATAAGGTTAAACTTCTAATTTAGCTTCTCATATGTTGGCTTTAGAGTGGCCAAATATTGAGCCAGTTGTGCTGGATGAGTTATTTCCAAGGCTGCTGAGGTCTCTGCATTTTTATTTTTGATGATTTCCTTAGATGCTTTGCAGTTATTAGGATCATATCCCACTTTTACTATAAGTTCTTCCAACATCTTTATCCTGTTGTCTTTAGCCAAACCAGATAATTTCTCAATTTTCAACTGGGATTGTATATTTGACAGTGCTAATTTTTATTTTGAAAGAGACATCGTTGTTGTAGTCATAGTTGAAAATAACATTTCTCCTGACTGCTTGTGCATATCCATTTGGTCAATTGGATATATGTATCTTGCATCAAATGAGATGAAAACCTTCTTATAGTTAGAATGTGTGTTTGGAAATGGCACTGCTGCTTGCAGAAAGGTCATCTGCATCCTACCTTTCTCACTGTCAAAGGCAGTGAGGAGTGTGTGTAGTGATGTAGATGTCTGTTTCCAAAATTGGCTGTAAACATCTTATTTCAGTGCTTCATTATTTAACTTTATTTCTTTGAATATATCAAAGACCTAATTATCTTGTTGTTGATGATGTAGGTGAGGCCATTGTTTCTCCACCCGCTGATGATGAATTAGGGGTGTCCATGATTTGAATCACTGTCTATTGTTCTGATTCTCCACCTTGTTCGATCTCCATGTGAACTCGAGCCCTCTTCGTATATATTAGCTTGAAATATTTGTTAGATATGTTAGTCACAGAAGGTGACTGATCCTCTCTTGGCCTCTCACTTCCTATCTCCTTCCCTGGTTATTTCCCTTTGTCCTTCTTTTCTTCTACATTCCTCCTTTCTTGTGGTGTAGGACTCTGAATACTTGAATTGGCATTGCATCCGCGTCGGTATCGCACTTCACATCCCGCTATTTTTTAACTTTACCTTTGAGCTATCTCTTTGAAAATTGCGATGTGCATATTGCGATCGGGTCCTACCAGTCACACATCGTACTTCGGAATTCCACAGCTCTTTGACGTTGAAAATTACTTTTCCTCCTCCACTGCGTTTAACACTGAAATGGCCTTGCTTACGGACTTGAAAATATTTGAATTATGCCTTTGAAACCGCATTGCATCCGGGCCTTCATTGTGCCTTGCAACTTATAACCTTTTAACCATAAACTTTAACTTGTGCGATCTGCGGGATGAGGTTGGGACCCACTGGATATCGGCAGAGTGTTATGAATCAGCGAAGGCTTGAGCGGTAAGCATTAAAAAGTTTATATGGTATATGTATTGCAATGGCTTATGAAGCAGGGGCAGAGATGCGAAAGTGGGGCTGGCTTACCGCATCGCAAAGTAAAATGGATAGAATTGCGGGCATGCACGATGGTAAGTCAAATGTGATGCGATATCACAGTCACGAATCGACGATCACAATATTTAGAGTTTAGTGTCGATACCAAGGACGTAAATTTTGTGAAATGCGATGAGGGCCCACTTTTGATCGCGATCGAGAATTGGGAAGGGGAGTAAGGAAAAAATAGTGAAAAGTTAAGGGTTTATGTTTTTCAAAGGAAAAATGAAATGGAAAGGAAAGGGAAATGGGGATTGGGTCGCACATCATATCGCATCAGTGTAGATTTAAGTTTCGGTAAATGAGTTTACAAAGAGACGATTGAAATTTGCGTGTTGCGAAATGCGGGAAGAGCTAAAGATTTCAGATTTTTAACACAAGTGGGTTTTATGAAGGAGTAAGTTGAAAAAAGGTTATGTATGTGGGTTAGGGTTCTGAGTGGGATTCCAGAGTAGGGAAATGTCCGAATTTGGTTAAATGAAAGGTGAGAAAGGGTGTAATGTTCCA
The DNA here is from genome assembly GCA_034641835.2 of Pinus albicaulis. NCBI lineage: Eukaryota > Viridiplantae > Streptophyta > Pinopsida > Pinales > Pinaceae > Pinus > Pinus albicaulis. Next base: position 1,217,390,179 of record CM076583.1, on the reverse strand, counting down.
AATTTTTATGGAACATTAAATTTTGATAGGAGATGAATAAAATGGGTAGGGGACCCATTATTTGCTTAATTAGAGAATAAAAATCCTCTAAGTATGAAAGAGGATCCTATTGGAGCTGGATTTCACACCACCATGTGTGAAAGGAGGTTTTTGCATTCATGCTTGGCCAAGGTTGACCCAGTCAAACTGCGTTGGCATGAGTTGGAAAGCACTATGTGGGACAACGTAGGAGGGAAGATTTTCTAGGTCCCTATATCACTAGTATAGTCCCTTATTATTGTTAGTGTAAACCCCTTATTGTTATTATTGTACCCTTGTAACCCCCATTTTGTTATTATTGTGCCCTTAAATTATTATTGTTAGGTCGGCTAGGATTACATTGAGGCCCACTAGGATTACATTATGGCCCCATGGACTCCTATATATAGAAAGGAGGTTTTGTAAATTGTATCATCCAAGAATTGTTCATTTATGTAATGTATTGGAGGTTTCCTCCTTGAAGTGGCTTATTTCTAAGGCGTTGATATCTCTTTTCTTCTATTTTTGGAGCTGGTTACACAACATTTGGTATCAGAGCTTTGGATTCTAGGGTTTCGCTGCTCCAAACAGGTCATCGTGGCATTTTCGCTATAACTTTTTTTTTACGAAGTTTCAGAAGCTGAAATTTTTAGGGTGCGAAGCCGAAATCCTGAGGAAGATTGTCTAAAAATTTCAGAGCTTGGTTCGCAATATTTTCGGAGATATGATCTGTGGAAGTTAGGTCTTTTTTCAGGCTCCTAAACAAGTCATTGTGGCATTTGCGCCATAAATTTTTTTCTACTGAGGTTCATAATCTGAAATTTTTATGGTGCGAAGCTGAAATCCTAAGGAAACTCGTCAAAAAATTTCAGAGCTTGGTTCGCAATATTTTTGGAGATATGATCTGTGGAAGGTAGTGCTTTTTCAGGCTCCTGAATTTCATCTCAAAGAGGTGATCGTGGGAAAAGTTCAATAACTCTCTCTCTGGGCATCGGATTGGAGTGTCGTAAAAAGTGGTCGCAAGTACACGGATTTTAGTTTCTTGGTTATCAGTTTAAGAGACAAAGGACGAAACAGTGACACGTGGCAAGTCGTACAAGTTCGCTCTACTGAACCAGTCCATAATTAGGTCATTGTGGGAGATTGGACACAACTTTGTCTTGGAGAATCCAAATCAGGTCAGACCTATGGCATTCAAAAGAGAATTTAGAGGGCTACTTCAGTGCTGAATTTCAGATATAGAAGAGCTGCAATCACAGAGATAATACAATTTCAATATCGAGCTCCTCAAAAGCAAGTAAAAGGTGTGTATTTGTTTTCCGAATTGCATAAGTCTTGTTTGAAGAATCAAGTTGAATTGATTGCAAGGGCATATTGTAGAATAGATATCAGTATTTGATTATAAAATGGCCCCTAAAAAGAATTCAACACCCATTAAGCCTTTGGAAAGCTCTACTATGACTCATGAAGACGAAGAATGGCAACATGACATATCAAAATTACAAGAGCAAGTGTAACAAATTTCGCTCTCGCAAAGAGCAACAAAAAATGACATGGAAGTTTTGAAGAAAGGCGTGGAAACTAAGATGGATGGTTTGAAGAAAGGCGTGGAATCTAATATATATGGCATGGAATCTAAGATAGATGGCATGGAGGCTGGCATGGAATCTAATATGGATGACATGGAAGCTAAGATCGATGAGAAAATGGAAAACATGAAGAATGTTCTAAAAGCAGACATGGAAGGTTTGACAAAGTTGATACAAGAAACGTTTCCTAATGGTGAAAATATAGTAGAAGAACCTCATGATGAGAACAAAATAAATGTTAATCGTGATTTCATAAACTCTAATGTTGGCGGGAAGAACCACCATATTCCAAAAATGGATATGAGGAAGTTTGATGGAAAGGATCCTGTAACATGGATACTACAGATGGAGCAATATTTGATCTCCATAACGTGCAAAACACACAAAAGGTACGCATTGCAACTTTACATTTAGAACAAAATACATTTGTATGGTATCGATGGCTTTGCTCCCGTAAAAAAATTGTCACTTGGTCAATTTTTACGGAGGAAATGATAGCACATTATGAGGATACAAAGAGAAACACCTTCTTTAGCCAATTTATAAATCTCAAACAAAAGGGTTTAGTGGGGCAGCACATTGAGGAGTTCCAAAAATTGAATATAAGGGTAACTGATATTCCAGAGGAACACAGGATTGATCTCTTCATAGGCACTCTAAAGGATAACATCCAACATGAAGTTCGTGTTTTGGAACCTGATTCATTGGAGAAGGCATTCAGGTTGGCAAGAAAAGTTGAATGTAAAATTATGGAGACAAGGAAGCCTACCACTCAATGAGTAAAGTTCCACTTTCTATTTCAGCAAATAATCTTAAGGATGGTGGAATTTCATATGAAGAGGTCCAAGGATCAAACCACATGGCCACTTTAGGGCCTCATGTTTGCACTGCGTTGTGCAAAGGGTTCAAGGAGGAGAAGAACCCTCATCCTCATACATCTTTGATGATTTGCATTCAACCTTCAAGGTGGGAGTGTAAAATTTTGGAGGATGAAGTAAACCATGACACCTCCAGGGAGAATCATGAAGCAAATTGTAAAACCGGAGGAAGAGATAGCTGCTACATCATTGGAGGAATCAACAGCGTTGTTGAACATGGGTGGAGAGGAGACATCACCTCCATCACATTTGGATACTCATAGATCCAACATAGTCATGGGAGAGAGGCCTTTCTTAAGGGGTCTCTGAGGAGCTGCATTTCAAAATATCATGAAATGCAAAGAGCAAGAATTGATGGTAGCCCTCATGGGAGGAGTACCAAAATAATGGAAGAGGAGATGGCAGGATACTTGCATCATTGAGTAGCATAGAGTATGGATGCATGATGTTGATGTGATACTCATATCCTTCATTGTGTCTTCATCACATGAGTTGTATGATGGAAGTATGGGAGGGCATCAGAGTACCTTGTTGCTTTGCTTGAGAGAGCAAGGGCAGAATTTCTCTCATACTTTGCATGATGTTGCAGGAGGAGGAGATGGAATTATCTCCTTGGCCTTTGATGATAGAGAGGCACTTCCACCTTGGGAGGGGCTTCTTATGTATTGCAGCATTATGAAAGATATCTTTGACAAAGAGTATGTCAAGGAATGGAGCTTGGTATTGATGAGAGCCTATGGGTATAGGCCAACAGCATTGTCTCTTTGGAGCAGTGACCTATTGATGAAGTGTGCCCAGAGGAAGTGTGGTGGATCCATAACCCACAGGTCCCAGAAGCATTTCATATTTGTTGCACTTGATGGAAAAAGAGGAGGTGAGATGGATGAGGTAGTAGATATATTACTATGCTACATTCTTCTTTACTTGGATTCCAAGCATGAGGAGAAGGATCTTCTTGCAGCACCTAGTCCATTCCTCTTCATGGGAGCATGCCAAACAACTATGGAGGGTTCATTCATGGATCCATACATCATCTTAGTCTTGGTATATGGTAAGAAATATGTTCTTACTTTGGTTTATTTGTATACTCTTACCATTATTTTGCAGTGCATGGCTCTACAAGAGGGAAAGCTTTTCAGATTTCTCCCTGGATAAAATTGGGCCAATTTGTATGATGGAGACAACCATATTTTATATGGCCTTGGGAAAGTGTTTTCTTTCATGTATGATCAGTTGATATACTCAGCCATTTTCTATTTATCAGTAGCTATCATGACATACATAGTTATTCATGTAACACAAAACAACTTGCCATGTGATTTTCTAAAGCAACAGTTTGAAAAACTACGCTGTCACTTTTGGGAAAACTGTTGGTACATTCTTGCAACAAATGAAACCTTTAGCATTTTCCTCATTTTATTTTTGATCATGACTTCCTTGCTGATATGGATCAGATTTGTATAAGAAGCATGATTATGAGAAAGGCACATGAGTTGGATGTGTCTTTCAGTGAGAAAAACTCTCACATTTTCTGTAGTGCATGTTCTAAAGGGAACATGAGAGGAGGCATGTCTACAGCCACATATTTGCTTAATTGTGGGGTAATACATGGGCTCGATAATGTTATCCATCCATTGTATGTATATGGGCAGGTGTTTGATCTTATGTTGCTGATTCACTCATCTATTTACTATTTAGTAGTAGATGTGATATTTATTGTTGTGCAATACTTGCCATGTTATTTTCTGTAGTTGCAGTGGATGAGGTTGCATTATAACCCTATGAGGCATTGTTTGCACTTTCTGCACATGGTATAATCTAAAGCAAACATGTCATGGTGGAATTCTATGGTGATATTGTCCTATTCATTATAAATGACATGTCTTGGGCCAGCTAGATTATCATTGATGGAGGGGAGATTCTTGGGGGATTACTCTTCATTTTTCCATTTGAGGGCAATACATTTGCAGCCCAGGATCAAAATACACTCCACACTTGTCATAAGTGGGGGAGGGGAAAATTTGGGGCAAGTTATAGTGCTTGTCATGATCATATTTTCAGCCCACATTCATTCCGGGAGCTCAAGGTGGAGGGATATTTTCCATGAGTTGCCTTATTGGGAGGAAACTTATTTTTCATGATTGGTGGCTTGAGGATGGGAGATTCATATGGGGATGATAAGTCCCATTATATATCATACCTCATGCTTCAAGGAGGCCCTTGGAAAGCTCTTAGTTCCTTCATGGATATTTGTTTCTACATGATAGCTATTTGGGAATGTTCACCCCAAGGCTAGATTGCATTTGTTGGAGGGACAGTTTGGAGATTTGATTGCTGATATGTCATCATTTTTCTTGAGGAGATCATCACATAAGGATGCTACAAGAGGAAGGGCAGAAAGAAACTCAGTTCATCCTTGCAATTTCTTGAGGGTAAGCAATATTTTGAGAGGGGAGGACTGTAATGTTCCAAATTTTTATGGAACATTAAATTTTGATAGGAGATGAATAAAATGGGTAGGGGACCCATTATTTACTTAATTAGAGAATAAAAATCCTCTAAGTATAAAATAGGATCCTATTGGAGCTGGATTTAACACCTCCATGTGTGAAAGGAGGTTTTTGCATTCATGCTTGGCCAAGGTTGACCAAGTCAAACTGCGTTGGCATGAGTTGGAAAGCACTATGTGGGACAACGTAGGAGGGAAGATTCTAGAGGGAGGAAACCCTAATTCGAAGTAGGGCCCATGGAGGGAAGGCTAATTTTTTAAAAGAGCAGCAAGGAAGCCATTGAGATTATCTTTTGATCATTTTACATTTGAGTCTTAGAGACTTGTTGCTGCCTCTTGCTGTTCAGCAGAGCTGTAGTGCCTTCGGGCACGAGGGAGTCTTGTTTAGGAATTCCTCTCCTTCTTGAGGAGCTCATGAAGGATTGCACTCCATTCCCCATATTCTGTCATTCAGGCCATAGCTTTAGCCATCTACATCAACACAGTTTCTACAGCAGATATTGTGCAGTGTTGCTGGGTGTTGCCGGGGAGGTCTCCACACACCATCCAGAGCTTGTTTTTCAGTGGAGAGAGGTTATATTCATTGGGAGATCAGAAAAGGTGGTTCTTGAGCATATCCCACCATATTTGGCATCAGGCCAACCACATTCCATCATTAGCAGCGCAATCCCTTCAATAGACAACGTTTTCAGAGAGGAGATTTGTTGTGAGGGAATGACAGTCACTTGGAGGAGAAGTCTTGGGTGAAAGGATCAAATTTTCACTTCATATTTATAGTGGAGGAGGGTTCTTCATTTGTTTCAGCCATTTCAGCCTTATCCATGTATTTCCAGTTTTTGAGTTGCTGCTACCCAGCAACTCCGACATTTCTGCAAAATGCCATTTTTGCATAGATTTCAGCCAATCCTTTTTGCGGATTGATGTATTGTATTTTCAGGGGTTGAGATCATGCTCCCCCTTCTTATTTGAGCCTATTATTGCTATATCATTGTATTTCATTGTTTATGCAGCAGTTCCTCTCTAAAACTACGTAGTCATGGCCTAGGGATTTCTTATGCAGCAATGTATTCTCATATTTACATGTACAGGTTTCTTGAGGCTTCTAGTGCCTATCTTGAGTGATCATTCCCTCAAGGATTTGTATTCTTATTTGCTGATATGTATTAATGTGATGGCCATTGGATTCTCTGGCATTTCATGTGTATATGATTCACTACTATTTACCATTTGATGTATTGGTTATTGCTGTAGCTGCAATGTTGGGGTTATCTTAAGAGATTCCCAATCTTGTTGCATTTCCCTATTGGGGATATTGTCCCTTGAAAATCACTCTATAGATAGAGTCTGCTAGTGGTCCAGGTAGCCTCTGGAGCTCATCCTTTGTTCAAAGGTGACAAATCCAGTAAATGACCCTGCAGTCTATCTCTGGAATAGATTTTCTTTGTCGATTGACAATGTTTCTGAAAAATGAACATTACAAAGGGAAGGTGGGATAAATGAAGAAAATAGGGATTTTTCTCATCGTCATACTTAATCAGAAACACTTTCATCTTTCAACTAAACTAAATGGAAGATAGACTCATTTGACCCTCCTAACAGCCAAGATCTCCCTTTCTTTTCTGAAAATAAATGATAGTCATGGAATATTATTTTCAGCATGAAAAATATAAGGAATAGGCAATCACCTTGTGATACTGTAAAATACAGGAGTCTAATAGTGGCTCTAACTAGGGATGGCAGCTCCTTTAGGAGGTTTCAATAACTCTATATACTATTAGCCTTATCCATTGGGCTAATGCCCACCCAACAACCTGATCTGTTGCAACCTTCAAACTGAAATCAATGGTCTTTGCAAACTAGGGTCTGAAATGCACTTGATCTTCAACCTGGAAAACACCCTAAAACTAAAAGCTGGAAACATGCCCAAGTAGTAAGAGCTCATTTTCACAACTACCTAACCCACCTATGAGTCTGATCATTTTTCTTCCTTTTTGGGGTGCACTTAGACTTGCAGACCCTGACATCATTTTCCTTTTTAATTTCTAACTTATCACCTATCCCTTGTTTCTCCTATTGGCCCAGATTAGGCTATTGAACCAATGTCATTTTATACCTACCTACTGACAAGCCAAGATTAAATGGTTTGGAAAATCTTCATTTTATAAATTATCAACAAAAATTTCAAAATTTGTACAATCATGTTTAACCTATATGATTGAACGAGGCTTGGGAGGCTTTCCCAAAAGTAGGGATTTTTATTTTTCAAGACTTTCGTAAATATATATATATATATATATATATATATATATATATATATATATATATATATATATATATATATATATATAGAGAGAGAGAGAGAGAGAGAGAGAGAGAGAGAGAGAGAGAGAGAGATTTTATCAGACTAAGATTATGGCCTTCACTTCGGGCCCCAACCTTGTCCAATGTTTTGTTGAAATTTGTAAGGCTATGGTATTTACAATGGAGAGAGTTTAAACTGAGTTCTCAACAGAAATAATGTTTTGGAATTCTGCCATTGACAGGACCCCCAAAAAGCTCTGTTCCATCCATCTCTTGTAAGAAAAACACATTATTACCTCTGGAAGAATGAATAATGTATGGACATTTCCACAGGTTATCAAAATTTCCATGCTTTCCATTGTCCTCTCTTCGAGAATCCCATTTCAGCACTTTCTCTCCAATCTTGAAATCATTTTCTTTTGTCCTTTTTGTCAAATATTTTCTTGATATTTTCCTACACCACCTGGGTTCTGTTGTACACTCCTTCTCTGGATTGCTGTAGCTAGATGGTCTAGCTTACTCTTCTTTGTATATCATTTTCTTCATACTGCACCTCTTGAATGAGTTTCAGACTGGCACCCCTAAGGTTGTTGGGAAGACTTCATCCATTACATAGACTAACTGGTAGGGTGACATGTCAATTGGTTTCTTAGTGGTCAGTTTGTCAGCCCATAGTGCATGTACCAATTTATTATGCCATGATTTCTTATTTTCTTCCAACAACTTCTGAATAATGTTAACCAAAATATTATTTGAGGATTCAGCTAGTCCATTGCCTTGAGGGTAATAAGCTGTGGAATGCCCCAAAGTGATGTGATATTTGTGGAAAAAATCCACCATTTTCTTGGATATAATGGCAATAGCGTTATCTATAATGATTTTCCTAGGACAACCAAATATAGACAAGATGTTGGTTTCAAGGAATTTGATAATCACTTAGTCAGTAGCAGTTCTGGAAGGAATGGCCTCTATCCATTTGGTAAAATAGTCGGTAGCAATAAGGATCTATGTTGGGAAGAGGAGGAAGGGTGGATTTATCCAATTAAGTCTAGACCCCATTGTTGGAAAGGAGCTTCAAAAGAGATTGGCTATAAGGGAGAAGGTAGCAGCTTTATTTTTCCCTAAAAAATTTGGCACTTCTGACAGGTAACTACCATTTTGTGATGTATGGGAAAAGAGTAGGCCAATAGAAACCAGCTCTAAGGATCTTGTTAACAGTGGTTTTCTAGTAGAGATGGCCTCCACAGTCCCCTTCATGGAACTTTTGCATAACCATATCTACCTATTCCTTAAGTAAACGTTTAAGCAATATGCCACCAAAAGTTTTCTAATACAAATCATTATCTAGGATTCAGAAATTTACAACTTTCAATTTAAAGAATCTAGCTTTAGTTTTGGACAAAATAGTAGGAGAATTTAAATTAAAGAGCACATATAATATATCTGCATACTGAGGAGAATTTAGGAATGTTTCCTCAATAGGTGGAGTCGCCAACTCCTCTTGTTCATCCAATGACTGAATCATATTGATGTCTAGTGCCTGAAAATTTGCTTTAGCCATCAATTTGGCTAATCCTAGTCCCTTGATTAGTTTGGTGGGCCTGATCTCCAAATCATACTCTAAGATGACAAGAATCCACTTGCCTATTTTCCCATTAGGATCTTGTGTTAAGATGTATTTAACCACGGTATTGGGCACAAATGCAATGATGTGTGAATGAAGAATGTATACTCTGAAACCCTTTAGTGCCTTGATCAAGGAAAAATCCTGCTTCTCCATGATATTGTACTTCGAAGGGGCATCTCGTAAAGCTTGGCTGAAAAAATCTATGGGATTTTATTGTCCTTCTTTGTTTTTCCACATCAACACAACAACAATTGTGTGTTCTGATGCAAAGGAAAAAATGATGAAATCCTTTGTGAAATCATGGTTGATTAGAACGGGTGCTTGCGTGAGTGCCTGCTTTACTAGGTCAAAATATTTCTTTGCTTCCTTGGTCCACTTGACTCCCAACTCTCTCTTGATCATATTAGTGATATTTCTCAGTAATTCTGTAAGGTTCGGTATAAACCTTCTCAAAAAATTTATCTTACCAATGAAAGATTGTAGCTCTTTGATGTTCCTGGGATGGCTAATTTGAAGGATGCCCTCAATCCTACTAGGGTCAATCTTGATTCCTTCTTCAGATATGATGTGGCCTAGAAGCTTTCATTTCTTCAATACCAAATAATGACTTTTAGGATTCAGAGATAGACCAAACCTTCTGCATTTTTCCAAAACTCTCCTTAGATGGGCCAAATGTTCTTCATCAATTTTTGAATATTGTAATATTCCTAAATTAGCATGCAGCTAATAGGAATATTAAATTTGCCTTTAAGTACTATTTAGATGAATAAATGTGCAAGGAGGATCATAATTTGCTTAAGTAGGCATAAAATACATCATAATGTGAAAAGGGATCATGTTAATAACTAGATCAAGCATCCTCATGTGTGAACAGGATCTAAAATGTGTGGATAAAGTCAAGTTTGACCAAGTCAACAACATTATTATATGAGGAGTGGATTATAAATAAAGACATCTGAGTGTGAATGAATATCAATCTAGCTAGTCTAAATGAAGACACCTTGGGTGTGAAAGGAGACAATGCAGGGAGATCAAGTCAAGGTTGACTAAATCAAACAATGCTTTAAAAAGATGAGTGGGACTAATGGAGACATCATAATTTTGGTGGAGGAGCCTTTGCATGGAAACAACCTCATAATTGGGTGGGAGCATTGGTGAGGAAGTTCATCAACTATATAATGGAGGGAATGGCAGCCATATGGGGCATGATTGAAGATTATATTTTGTATGTGGTCTATTTAGACTTCTCTGCATCCTTTGGCTATCTAGCTAATTTTGATGCACTGTTTAGTGCAAGGGTTTTCTCATGCGGGAATTCCCCACTCTTGCTTGGAGATCTTGTTTAAGAAATATGAGGAGATCCTTTTGTGCTAAATTTTCCACTATTTAGTGTTAGGCCAAGCAGTTACCTTCAGAAACAGTGCAGTCCCTTTCAGAAACTGCGTTATTTCTTAAGGTATTGCAGTGGAGGGGTTTAATCCCTTGTAATTTGAGCTAGTTTCCCTTAAGGAGGTTCATTCTTCTTCCCAAAAATCTAGTAGGAGGATCTACAACCATTTCTTTTCATGATCATCCATTATTACACAGAGATTTAGCCATAATGTGTGATTCAGCCATAGACCTGCAACATCTTCTTCTTGTATTTCATGTTTATCAAGAAACCATTGCCAGGTCCTCTTGGATTTCTGTAAAAGAGGCTAGATCTCTGTTTTTGGGCCTCATTAATTAATATAAATCAAATCTATTTTGTCTCTCATATTATTGAGTACAAACCCTTAATAAATTGTGCTGTCACTTTATGCAGTAGTCTTGGGGTTTTAGTGTTTTTTGGATGTTTTGAGCATGGGAAGCCTGTTTAACTAGGCTAGAATGATTTGTTTCTAATTTCCTTTTAGGTATGGTTGCTATAATGTCAGATCTAATGGATCCATGGGCTGAATTTTTATGCTAATTCTTATATTTCTGAAAAACGCATTTTTCATGCATGTATTGCTGAGTTTCCCCATTTGGGATATTACAGTGGTATCAAAGCCCTAATCTTGGCTCAGCCTGTGTTCTTCAATCATTATGGAGTCTTCTCATCGGAAGGAGAGGATTTGTAGAAGGGATCAAGGCAAACCCTAATTTTCTAGAGGGAAGAAGTTCTTAAAGCTTCTTCTACACACTTTGCATGGCATAAAAAAGGACATCAAATAAATGAGGAGGGCAAAACATGTAGATCCCTCAACAAGATCTACAAGATCTATACATGAGGAAATCTCTAATTCCTCATATTATGGGTGTGAGTATTCAGCCACACCATCAGATTTAAAATGCTCTACCAACCATATGTTCAAGACAAATGATATGGAGAAAGAAGAAGGGCCAAAGAAGGAGACTCTTGGTGATTATTTGCAAGAGTATGAAACTCAATCTAAGGGGTTCAAATATTACTTGAACTTCCAAGGGTTTTGAAAGATCAAGGAGGAAAGAAAAACAAGGAGTAAGCAACATGGTGTGAGTATATTCTTTCTATCTACTTTTGATGGATCACCTAAATGTCCAGTGAGGGTTTGGGTGAAGGAGCTAGACACCTATGTGCAACAACATCAAGTTTTAGAAAATGAAGCCATCAAAGTAGCAACGCTGCATTTTGAAGGTAAGGCTTATGCTTGGTGGTTGTTTGAATCTTTTTCCTTGAAGAATGCAAATACATCTACTTATGCAAGGTTCATTAAAAGAGTAGTGGAAAGGTTTGATGGAAAATATCATGAAACACCTTCTATGGAGCTTATAAAACCAAAACAAACAAAACCTTTGCATGAGTTGGAAGGATCTATAAATCCAACTCCATTTCAGAAGACCATTGAGGGGGATGAAAACTTGTTTGATACTTTTCCAAGGGCAAGGTCCCCATTGCATGATGAGCTTTCTTCTCAAAAGAAAGACATGGAGATTCCTCTTTCAAGGTAAGACCAAGATCTAAGGTCTCTCATTATTGATGAGGCATTTTCAACTATTGATGAGGAGGAAGAGAAGGTTGGAGGTAAGAACGCTGTCATATCAAGAGAACATCCAGTACCTCATGAAGAGGAAGATGGAGCACTTTATCCAAGAGGAGAAACTCTTGCACTCTTGTAAGGAGTTCCAAATAATCTCACATGTGGAGATCATGGCACAATCCATGTGAAACATGTGCCATCATTAGAAAATGGCGAGATCTTAAAGATATAAGGAGATAAAGGGGAGGATAAGCATCATATGATGAGGAGAATACACCCCTCTTTATTTCAAAAGATGGATACATAAATAAGGCAAGAGGATTTGTGCAGTGAAGGCAAGGACAAATTAATCCATACACATATACATCCTGCTATATACATTGATGTCTCTTTGCATGGAGGCATTGCACGAGGGAGACCCCCTGATTGGAAGAAGAATAAAGTGTTATCTCAACTATGGGCAGAATTTACATATTTGGCTAAGGAGGGAGCCTTGGGAGAAGCTATCACAGCACAAAGAATCTTTTATGGGTTCAAAGGAGAGGCAAGCAATTTTCTGAAATGGACATTGCTATCTCCCAATCAGCTATTTGCGCTGGAAAAGGAGGATTCAAAAATCTATGATGACATGAATATGATGTCAAAGGGCCACTCCATATCTTTGGGGAAACCAATGATATTTTCACACACAAAGAAGATTTCTGAACATGACAAGAGGATATCAACACTCTTGCATGCATGTGCCAAATTAAGGAAGTTTTGGAAGGAAAAAACTTTTCAAGGAGAAGTTGACTTTCATATGCTTCAATCTTGTCTTGAGCAAGATCAACTGCAGGAAAGGCAGCCAAAGAAAGTTGATAGTAATCTAGCATGTGACTTTTCCATCAAGCATGTCAAAGAGGAGAGCCATGTTATGACAGGGGCTGCATTTCAGATTTCTACAGCGCTGTCATTTTTGGGGAGCCTAGATCCTTATTGGCAATCCCAACTATTGATGGAATATTCCAAGAACCTCTTCACATGTAAGGTTATTAATGGGAAAGTGATGGATGGGAGGTATAAGGTAGTTGATGGAGTCATTTATTTCCATGATCAGATCTACTTGACTAAAGACTCCAAGCTCAAGTATAAAATACTTAATGAAGCTTATGAATTATTACTTTCTAAACCCACTGAATTTATTAAAGCATACCGTACCATCCTGGAGGGGTTCATGTGGGAAGATCTCAAAGATGAGATGCACTCTCATATGAGGAAGTGCATAAATCATTTGCTGGTTGAGGATGAACATAGCTCTTGGGAAGAGTTATCATTACCACCTCCTTATTCATTGGGTGTGAAAGGGAGCTCATCCCTAAGCTACCTCACTTATTTGAATCAAGTGTATGGTAAGACCTTCATTTCTAAACATCATGATGTATCTACTATAGTCTTGTATTTTTTTAACACTCATGTATAGGGCTTTTCTCCAAGAGGGGGCACTTTTTTATTATGGGCTTCATGGGCTACTTGGAGCCATGATCAATGGAGATGTTGACCATTCACTAAGATATTTTGGGGAGATGTTGTATTCTTCATGGTGTGCTTCATTATCACCAACTATCATAAACCTTCTCCAACCATACAAGGAGGATGGGACAGCAAACAAGTGTAGGGGAAAACACTTGTTATATCATACTCTATGGTAGTTAGGAGAAAAAATGCATTGGTGGCACATGAGGGACCATTTTCCTTCTCCTTTAGTACATATGATGGCTAGCATGATTTCAATTATGATACCATATGATGAAGATGTTCTTATACTTGTTGGGAACATGGTTGGAGGAGAGACACATTGGTTGGATGTGTCATTGGGGGAATAAAATTCCCACACTTTTTGCACTGCATGTTTCAAGGGGAGCATGGGAGATTATATGACCACTATAGTAGATCACTTGTTTCTTTATGAGGTGGGCCATATGAATGTTTGGAGCACTTGGGATATGCCTCTCATGAGCATTTGGGAGGAGCTTTTATATGAATTACCAAGTTGGGAGGTGATTCATTTCATTTGGATGATAATATGGAAATGGGTGCCTTTCATTGTTAATAAATTTCCCCATGATTGTCATCACTTCTATCTTGAGGAGGCCATTGAAAAACAAGAAGGTTTCCATATAGACCTTCCACTCTTTCATGATGAGAGCCATTTGGGTTATCCAACAAAGGCCAACTTACTCATTTGGGAGGAACCATTGAGAGACAGAATTGTTGTAGAATATTCAAAGCAATAGTGGAGACTATTGGATGTGGAAGCCCCAAGAGAATGAGGGGAGATGTTGCAGCACCCTTGCAGTTGCTTGTGGACAAGCAACCTTTGGGAGGGAAAGACTGTAATATTCCTAAATTAGCATGCAGCTAATAGGAATATTAATTTTTCCTTTAAAATCTAGTTAGATGAATAAATGGGCAAGGAGGCTCATAAGTTGCTTAAGTAGGCATAAAATCCCTCATAATGTGAAAAGGTATCATGTTAATAACTATATCAAGCATCCTCATGTGTGAACAGGATCTAAAATGTGTGGAAAAAGTCAATTTTTACCAAGTCAACAACATTACTATATGAGGAGTGGATCATAAATAAAGACAACTTAGTGTGAATGAAGATCAATCTAGCTAGTCTAAATGAAGACACCTTGGGTGTGAAAGGAGACAATGCAGGAAGTTCAAGTCAAGGTTGAATAAATCAAACAATGCTGTAAAAATATGAGTGGGACTAATGGAGACAACATAATTTTGGTGGAGGAGCCTTTGCATGGAAGCAACCTTTTAATTGGGTGGGACCCTTGGTGAGGAAGCTCATCAACTATATAATGGAGGAAATGTCAACCATATGGGGCATGATTGAAGATTATATTTTGTATGTGGTCTGTTTAGACTTATCTGCATCCTTTGGCTGTTTAGCTAAGTTTTCTGCACTTTTTAGTGCAAGGGTTTTCTCATAGGTAATTCCCCACTCTTGCTTGGAGATCTTGTTTAAGAAATATGAGGAGAGCCTTTTGTGCTACATTTTCCACTATATACTATTAGGCCAAGAATTTACCTTCAGAAAAAATGCAGTTCCTTTCAAAAATTGCATTATTTCTTAAGGTATTGTAGTGGAGGGGTTTAATCACTTGTATTTTGAGCTAGTTTCCCTGAAGGAGGTTCATTCTTCTTCCCAAAAAGCTAGTAGGAGGAGCTACAACCATTTATTTTCATGATCAGACATTATTACGTAGAGCTTCAACCATACTGCATGATTCAGCCATATATCTGCAACATCTGCTTCTTGTATTTCATGTTGATCAAGAAACCATTGCTGGATCCTCTTGGATTTATGTAAAAGAGACTAGATCTCTATTTTTGGGCCTCATTAATTAATATAAAGCAGATCTATTTTGTCTCTCATATTTCTAAGTACAAACCCTTAATAAACCGCGCTATCACTTTATGCAGTATTTCTATGTTGCAGTAGTCTAGGGGTTTTAGTGTTTTTTGGTTGTTTTGAGCATGGGAGGCCTGTTTAACTAGGCTATAATGATTTGTTTCTGATTTACTTTCAGATATGGTTGCTATAATTTCAGATCTAATGGATCCATGGGCTGCATTTTTTCTGTTAATTCTTATAGTTCTGAAAAATGCATTTTTCATGCATGTATTGCTGAGCTACCCCATTTGGGATATTAGAAATATATAGTAATATCATCTAGGTATATCACAATGAAAAAACCGATTTCTTTTGAAAAAGAAATATCCATTTCTCTTTGAAAAGTGGCCCCAACATTCATTAATCCAAAGGGAATTTTTATGTACATGAAGGTTCCCCAAGGAGTAGTAAAAGCTATTTTGTGTTGATCATCTGGATGCACCAACACTTGATTGTACCCTGAAAAAACTTCTAAAAGAGAGATCCTTTTGGAGCCTACTACTTTTTGCAATATGTGATCAATATTTGGCAAGGGGTAGTTGTCCTTTAGTGATGCTTTGTTCAGATTCTTGAAGTCGATACAGATCCTGATCTCATCAATCTTCTTTCTTGTAGGCACAAGATTGGAAACCCATTCAGAGTATCTAATCGAGACTATTATCTTAGCATCATACATTTTCTTGATTTCTTTCTCGACCAAAGGCGTTTGGACAGGGTTTATCTTGCGTAGTTTCTGTTTGAAATGCTTCTGGTTCTCCTTGACCGGAATATTGTGCTGGATAATATCGGTATTTTAAGACTTCAGGTCTTCATAACTCCATGCAAACACATAAATGAACTCTTTGAAAAAATTAATATATTTCTTCTTTGTGGATGCAGGAAGTGTTCTTGAAAATTTAATCATCTTGGGTTCCTGCTCACTACCTAGATTTCACTCCTCAATATTTGCTTTTGTAGACTCCATCTTTTGTTTCCTAGCCACATCATCGAAATCAAAAAATTCCTCCAAAGGGACCAATCCTCTGGGCAAGGTGTTGTCTCTGAATTGCAGCACCTCAAATTCCTCTTTTTTTGGATTTTCATGCATCTCTATCTGATGTAAGTATTTCTTTGCTAAAAATTTAATATTAGAATCATGAGGGGGCTCCTCCCTACCTATCTACTCTTCAGTGGAACAATCCTCTTCATGGTCTAGGTCCCCATTTGAACCCTTGAAATCACCCTTATTTTGGAGGAAATCTCTGATCTTTTGCTCATCTTCAAATACTTTCCAATGTCTCATGTTATGAGGGACTGCTGGTCAGTGCTTAACCTGTACTGTATATTGTCTGTTAGGAGGAGGTAATTGACACGTGCTGGCTGAAAATGCTAACCCATTGGAAAGGATATTTTGATTTCTTGGGATTGAGGCAAGGTCATACTTTTCAAATTTTTTTAGGAGGTCGAGTGTAACATTCCTGTATGCTCTCAATCTGGGATGTTTAGCTAAATATTCTCCCTTAATTTATTTGATGACCAGCTCAGAATCCACCTGAATAGAGATTTTTTTGGCTCCTACTCTCTTTAGTAATTGTAAAACTAAAAGGAGTGTCTCATATTCTGCTATATTATTGGTACACTGAAATTTTTAGTCTGTAAGAATGACCCTTTGTGTGTTTGTTCTCAGTGTTGCACACCCAAACCCCTGCTCCTTAGCCAGCTTTGCCACAAGCGCCATCAAAGCTCATGTTCCAAAGAGGTTCAGGTTCAAACTTGTGTTGCTCAATTTATATTTGGTATGACTGTTCTTTTTCCTGGTCCTCTTCATTTTCAACTATTTGTTCATTAGCTGTTACTTGTTCACTAATGTTTTCATCATTGTAAATAATGAATAAATAAAGTTCAGAGTGGATAGAGTAAAGGGGGGAGTTATGAGGCCTCTCTTGACTGCTCACCCTATATTTCATATGAGTTTCCCTATACAACCTCCTTTGTTGACCAAAAACTAGTATAGTATCATAGGTCATATCCATTTGGAGGGTGCCAGCTTGAAGCTTGGCTCCCCATGAGTGTGATTAAAACATGCCATATTTAGGGGGGATGTCAGTCACTACTATATCCATTACTAGACTCTTAGCTAGTACTTGTGCTAAAGTAACACAAAGATATTTGATAAGGCCTAGACATTTAACTCTACTGGAGTCAAATGAGTAGAGGTGTTTGTATGGTCTAGTTATCTCAAGGCCAAGCCTCTCCATAATCGCCTTTGGCATGAGATTATGAGATGCATCTGAATCTAACATGGCATTCTGGAGGCTTTTATCATGAACATTCAAACTGACATAAAATGGGGGAACACCTCCTTCCTGGAATTTACCCTCTACTTCTGGCCCAAACAAAAGTTCAGGTTTATCATCATTCATATTAACAGTGTTAGTATTTTCTCCTATGTTTAGTGCTTTTAGAACTTGGGACCTATATTCATCTTGGCTCACCAATTCAGTGAGAGGTATGGAGATTTTTATTTTGGCAATTTCATTCTCGATGCTGAATGGTGTCTATGTTTTTGGTAGATTTAAATCAGTTTTATCATACATTATTTTTGTAGCAACTTCTGATCATTGATTGGCATTGGGGACATCCACTGGATCAATTTTGCTAGTGCTGACAGCTGATTTACTATTGCTACTTTATAAATTATTTTTATCAGGGATTTTAGCAATTTTCTTTGAACTTTCTGTCGTTTTCTTGGGATCAAATTTAGGGGCCTTTTTAGCAGAATTTTCAGAATTCTCTCTCTCGGGAATATCGAAATTTTTCTTGCTTCTGAGGTTATATTTCCTATGCACCTCCATGATGGAATTTTAGAATCCTTGTTTATAATCCTCAGATTCTTCATATTGTACTTCAGTTTGAGTTGGGGAAAATAAACCTTGCTCTTCCTCAGGGAGGAAAACAATATCCTCATCATTAGTTCTCATTAGGTTAGTTTGATTCTCTTCTGGCTCTTAAACCACCCCCCCTCTTCTTCATCCACATAATTTTCCTGGAATGGAGGCCTAATTTGCTGGTCAGATCCTCTTTGTTCTCTCTGTCTTATTTAAGGGGGGTTTCTCCTAAAGTTTTGGTTTCTATTTTGAGGATCTGGTTGGTTTTCCCTAGGGGCATCTCTCTCATTCAGGTTTATCCTCTCCATCATCCGCTCCATGGTTCTAACTAGGCTATCTAACTTCGCCTAAGATGTGGAGGCTACAGAATCTTCCCTAATCATGAATCTCTTCTCATTTCTAATTCTAGCCCTTTTGGTAATCAGATTTTCTTCCACACTTACTGCTCCCCTCTGCATGTCTTCTAATGTAGGGGGATTTATTTCTCTCAGCTAATAAGTCATTTCTGGGTTAAAACCATCTGGAAATTTCATTAGGGCTAAACCTTTTGGGGGTTTCATGTGAGGAGGGAGTGCGTTGTATACACTATTAAACCCAGTACAGTAGTCTTGGACACCCTCTCCGACATTTCTCTTGATGCTCTCATATTATGACAAGATTTGGAGAGGATTTTTCTTAAATTCCCATTTATTTATGAACAATTGATAAAGGGAAGGAAGGTCCTGGATAATATTGGGGTTTAAGCCCTTAAACCATTTTCTTGCTTCTCTCCCCAATATTTGAGAAAAAATTCTTAACTTAATAGTCTCTTCATCTATCTATTGATGGTCAAAATAGTCATTCATTCTATCCTTATGTTGTTGAGAAGTTGAAGGACCATTTTTGTCAAATAGGGGGATCTTGGATTGGTAATCCTGTGGTAAAGGCGCTAAAGGAAGTGGTAGGACTAATGGAGCGTACCAAGCTACCATGAATGGTGGTGGGGGAACCCAAATGGGGTTGATGAGAGGAGGGTTGGGTAAGGGAAATGGAGGGTTAAATGGAGGAAAGTGGAGAGTGGGTGTATGAGTGGGGGTTTTGGGAATTTGGAGGGGAACGTTTAAGGAGATGACAGGAGCTATAGATATACTTGTGAAACCTAACTGAGGACGAGTAGATTTTGAAATAACAGAAAGGGTTGGTGTAGTAAGTGCGGATAGTTATACAGACTACTGAAGATAAGCATCATCAATAGTTGAAGTGAGCTCTGTTATCCGACCTTGAAGGGAGTCAAAGTGTTGGAGAATCTAAAAGTCAGTCTGAGTAGAAGTAGGGGCTTCCCTAATAGGAATCTGCTGCAAGATGGATGGGTCAAAAAATGTTTGGGTTACCCAACTCTGGGATTTGTTCTTGAACAAGCCTTGTTCAAAGTGTAGGTCAAATTGGATATCCTACAAAGTTGTTAGGTTTTTAGGGAGGGAACTTACTTTGTGAAGAGACTTTCTAAACGTTGGAATCTCAGACCTGAGAGTATTCTTTAGGATTTTCTTTGGATTGTCAACTATAGCAGGGGGATTTAGTTTAGGATGGGATCTGGTAAAGACTCTTCTAGAAGCCAGAATTTAGTCCCAAGGCGTAGAAAGGTTGAATGGTTTATAAAAGTTGAAAACCAATCTGTAAGAGAAATACTTAAATCACACAATATTTCGACTGGGTTTTATTTATTTATGATAATATCAAGTTTTCTCAACAACTCCCTAGTATGGTCACCATTATGTTAGCCCTCTGTAATTTGTAATATTGGTAAGAAAAAGCGGCAGAGGACAACATCAAACCACTTTGGAGTCCAGGACCTAGCCTTCCTAAGCTCAGAGAGGGCTCTCTCTGCATTTTATGATTTATGATTTTTACTTGATAATTATAGTGCTGATATTAGGCTAGCTATAGAAATTGTGAGGTTTTTATGTTTGATTTGGGTGGTTGGACAGATAGAATGTGAGAAGTTCAATCCATTGGGCTATGAAGTCATAAAATGACTGAGTAGTACATTAAATTTTCAAGGTCATTCACACGGAAAGCTAACTATATAAAATGGACCTTAATGGCAGTGTGAATATGAGATGACAGAAGGTAGTGAAAGCTAAAGAGCATTTAAGAATTATTTAACTATACTTTCGAAGAAAAAAATTTAAGATATTAGTTCAGTAAAGCTAAAGAGCGATTAAGAATTATTTAACTAACTTCATAAGAAAAACATTTAAGATATCAGTTTCAGTAAGGCTAAAGAGCAGTGAAGAATTCTTTAACTATACTTCAAAGGAAAACCTTTAAGATAAAAATTTTAGTAGAGCTAAAGAGAAGCTAAGGATTATTTAGTTATACTTCAGAGGAAAACATTAAGATAACAAAAACAGACAGATTTAAGGTGCTTTCTCAGCATATCTTAATCTAAAACTTTTGTTCTGTAATCAGAGAAATTGATGTACAACAAGGAAAAACAAAGAAACATTAACATGAAAGAAATAACATCACCATTAACATAACTCAAGGATCCTATGAACATGTTTTTATTATTGATGTCCAGCTCAAAACTGTTACAGTGCTCCAATACAACAACCTTGCCACCCATAGTCTAAACAAAGTAAAACTATTGATAATGAAAAAACAAGCATTATTTAACTGCGACTGTGGAAATTTCCCTAATCTAGGTCATAGTCCACGTTAAATACAAAGTGAATGAAATTTTGACAGTTGTTTCCATGCAAGGCCCAAACTAAAATATCTTTGGATGACCGTCTGTAACATTAAATTCTACAATAACTTCTAAACTAACTTTAAAATATCCCTGGAAAACCGCCTGTAATATTAGCTTCTACAATAACCTCTGGACTAATATTAAAATATCTTTGGTTGTAACATCAATTTTTAGTACATAAAAATTAGGCTGGAGATGGCCGACAAGGTTACGAGGATGCAATGCTGAGTGGTCGTGAAATCTGGCTCTTTCTTTGGGCTGCCACAACATAGATCATAGAGGGGGAGGTGCCGTTGGCATGCTGCAAGATTAATCTCTTACTAAATAGTTTCACAAAACTCATCCCACTGATCTTCACTCGGGATATCTATATTTACCATTTTTCTAAAAAATTCATCCACTTCAGTAAATATTTGAACAATAATATTTAAGGCTTCACACTTGGTCTGTAACTGGTTGATTAAGTTCCTTTTCTGAAAAACCCTTTTAATCTCCAAAATGGTTGCAGTCCTATTTGAAATATTGATTTCTTCTAACTCCTCTCTATTTTTCTAATTAAGAACATTGATCATGTTAGAAGCTTCACTTGGCTTCTTTTGGAGTTGATCCTTCTCTTCTTGAATTGCTATCCTACATTTGTTGATGAGTTCCTGTTGTTCGAATATGATCTGCATATATGGCCATATTTCAATAATGGACTTGTTGATATTCTCCCAAATACTCTGCTTAGCTTCTCCTAAAGTTGATGCCATCGAAGTTTCACTTTCTAGTTTTTTTATTCTGAGTTCCAACCGACGAGTCTTCTGAATTTACTCTAGATACGAAGTATCATTTATAATATTTTGTGACTCAACAAGTTGAAACTTCTAATTTAGCTTCTCATATGCTGGCTTCAGAGTGGCCAAATCTTGAGCTAGTTGTGCTGGATCAGTTATGTCCAAGGCTACTAAGGTGTTTGCATTTTTCTTTTTGATGATTTCCTCAGATGATTTGCAGTTATTAGGATCATATCCCACTTTTACTACAAGTTCTTCCAATGTATTTATCCCGTTGTCTTTAGCCAAAATAGATAATTTCTCAATTTTCAACTGGGATTTTATATTTGATAGTGATAATTTTGATTTTGAAAGAGACATCGTTGTTGTAGTCATAGTTGAAAATAACATTTCTCCTAACTTCATGTGCATATCCATCTGGTCAATTGGATGCATGTGTCTTGCATCAAATGAGAGGGCAGTCTTCTTATAGTCAGCATGCATTTTTGCAAATGGAATTGTTGCTTGCAGAAAGGCCATCTGCATCCTGCCTTTCTCATTGTCAAAGGCAGTGAGGATTGTGTGTAGTGATGTAGACGTCTGTTTCCAAAATTGGCTGTAAACATCCGATTTCAGTGCTTCATTCTTTAACTTTATTTCTTTGAATGTCTCAAAGACAGACTTCTCTTGTTGCTGATGATGTAGGTGAGGCCATTGTTTCTCGACCCGCTGATGATGACTTAGGGGTGTCCATGATTTGAATCACTGTCTATTTTTCTGATTCTCCTCATTGGTCGATATCCATGTGAACTCGATCCCTCTTATATCTTAGCTTGAAATATTTTTTAGAGGTGTTAGTCACATAAGGTGACTGATCCTCTCTTGGCCTCTCACTTCCTATCTCATTCCCCGGTTCTTTCCCTTTGTCCTTATTTTCTTCGACAATCCTCCTTTCTTGTGGTGTAGGAGTCTGAATACCTAAAGTGGCATCGCATCCGCACCGGTATCGCACTTCGCATCCTAGAATTTTTTAAATTTACCTTTGAGCTGTCTCTTTGAAACTTGTGATGTGCGTATTGCGATCGGGTCCCACCTGTCGCACGTCGTACTTCGACATTCCACACCTCTTTGACGTTGGAAAGTACTTTTCCTGCTCCGCTACGTTTAACACTAAAATGGCCCTGATTACAGACTTGAAAATATTTGAATTATGCCTTTGAAACCGCATTGCACCTGACCCTTCATTGTGCCTTGCAACTTATAAAATTTTAACCATAAAATTTAACTTGTGGGATCTGCAATGTGCGGGATGAGGTTGGGAACCACTGGCTATCGGCGATGTGTTATGAATTGGTGAAGGTTTGAGCCGTAAGCATTACAAATTTTGTATGGTATATTTATTGCAATGGCTTATGAAGCGAGAGCAGAGCTACGGAAGTGGCGTCGGCTTACCACATCGCAAAGTAAAATGGACAGACTTGCGGGTGCGCACGGTGGTAAGTCAAATGTGATACGATATCACAATCGCGAATTGACGATCACAATATTTAGAGTTTAGTCTCCATACCAAATACGTAAAGTTTGTGAAATGTGATGAGGGCCCACTTTTGATCGTGATCGGGAATTGGGAAGAAGAGTAAGGAAAAAGCAGTGAAAAGGTAAGGTTTTATGTTTTTCAAAGGAAAAATGAAACGGAAAGGAAAGGGCAACAGGGATTGGGTTCCACATCATATCACATCGGCATAGATTTAAGTTTCGGTAAATGAGTTTAGGAAGAGACGATTGAAATTTATCGGCTGTGAAATGCAGGAAGAGATAAATATTTTTGATTTTTAACACAAGTGGGTTTTATGAAGGAGTAAGTCCAAAAAAGGTTATGTATGTGGGTTTTAGGGTTCTGAGTGGGATTCCAAAGCAAGGAAATGTCTGAATTTGGTCAAATGAAAGGTGAGAAAGGGAAGGTGGGATAAATGAAGACAATAGGGATTTTTATCATCGTCCTACTTAATCAACAACACTTTCCTCTTTCAATTGAACTAAATGGCAGATAGACTCATTTGACCCTCCTAACAGCCAAGATCTCCCTTTATTTTTTGAAAATAAATGATTGTGATGGAATATTATTTTTAGCATTAAAAATATAGGGAATGGCCAGTCACCTTGTGATACTATAAAATACAGGAGTCTAACACCTTCTACGCACTATATACTAGTCCAAGATTCTTAGACCGAGACCTTGTCTTCTTCCTTGTACTGTAGTTCAGATATGTATTCCTAACTTTGACCGAGATGGATAGATCCAACACAAAGCCATATATGTCCTTTCCTTATTCGTTGATTGCCTTCCAATATTTGCACCAATTTCAGACCCTTAATTTGTTCGCCAATTTCAGATTTGTCCAAATTTATGTGTCTACAACGAGGCCGCAATATTCTTATTTATAGAGGTTGTCTCTCCTTCTCTAGGTAGACATGATCATCTGTAGGTAGGAATACTTTACCAAGGAGTGTCTTTAACATGTTTTGAGCCGACTTCAAGGGGACCTAGTGACAGGGTCTTGGACTATACTGTTACATCAACAATGTGTCCTTTTACAAGTGTAACATGACTTCATATACATGAATCTTATTATATTTATGACAAGATGACAAATCCCTAAAGAAATCAAGAAGAAGTCTTTGACTTATAATAAAATTTCCTTGCACATGAAACCCATGAAGAAAACATTAAAATGAACACATTTTATTATCTTTGTCTCTTCATTACATAAAATCATAATTAAATGTCAATATGAAGACTAGACCTAGTTACACTTTCCAACACTCCCTCTTAACTATGGAGGTATTAATAATGGTACATGGTCACTTTCAATCTGAAGAATCTCATAAGAAGAATTTTGATTGGTAATCCATCTATTATAACATCATATTATCCATCATTTTCACAGTGAAAGCCTTTACTAACAGTTCCATCTCTCAACAGCTACAATGCTAGTGAGACCAATGATTATAGACACCTTTATCATTGTCTCCAAGGTACATACTCCACCCAAGTGTTCACTGAGTATGAACTTAAAGGACTATTCTTATCGGGATAGCTAATCCTCAAAGAATATCCATCCTGTCATGTCTACTCTTATTATAACGTCTTATCACATTCTCAAAGAGTATCAGATGCCAGATGATTACCTAATCTCGCATTTTGTCTTCGAGATGAAGACCATAATGATGTGTCTATTTCTCCCTCTTAACTAGGGAGGACATATTCCACATAGGAATATAAAGGATGCACCTAAGATTTATTCTTGGCTTAGTAATCATAGAGTTTCTTTCAAGTAAGAAACTTATTATCGGGCTCCCTCTTAGTCAGGGACCTACAAAAACAATAGTGAAAACATCCAGATGCTCATGAATGGCTCCTTCCATTGATGTCATGAATTGAGGAGCCTTCAACTTTGAGATCTATTCTTAGGGAAAATATCATCCATCACTTTCATCCAAGAGCCATGTATTATATCAGAAAGTGATCCATCAATCTTCTCATCTGGTCTATCTTCATGTATTGCTAATTTATTTTGAACCATATATCTTCCAAGGATATTTCATCCTGCCATATGGTTATCAACTTGTGGAAGACATCTACATCCATTTGGTAGCCCTAAATAAGCTCATCAGATGTTATTCAATTATAAATCTGAATACTTAAATCAAAAGTTACCTTAGTGATGATCTTTCACCATGACATTCTTCTTGTAGGCATCAAAATCCTTCGTATATGTTGATACATCTCTAAAAGATATGTATTTCCAAGGTTCTTCATCTTTTCTGGAATTCTTATGAGTGTCTACATATCTTCCCGGGAGATTTTCTAGTAAAGTCTTCTTGGCTTCCTTGGATCTTGATTGCCTCTTTTCATGATTGTACTTATTCGCGATCCCTTCCTTTTTCTCTCTTTCTCCACACAATTTGTTTTCATTCCCAGGAACTTCCATTGTTCAGTTCATTGTATAATTACCTCATATTCCATATGAGTACATATTATGTTGATTTCATCTAGTGTAGATAATGCCTTTTGGACACCTATGCATCAGAAGAATTTCTGCTTTCTATTTTGATCATAATTCTAAATATACAAGTGTGCTACCTACAACCAAATGACATGAATTTATGGTAGAAATTATACAAAAAATATGTATATCAATGGATTCAATCCGATCATGTGATCTACTAAAGCAAGATACTAAATCCTTTTACAAATAATTTGTGGAAAATAAACACTATCGCCAATCACAACAAGTAAAGAAAGAAGAAAATCAAACCACAACACAGATATTTTCCCAGGGAAATATTGTTGTTCAAAACCCCTCTATCTTCTGTTGCATTTTCACCAAGGAATCACGAAACAATTACAATTAACTCTTCTCACAAGAGTCTCCTGCACTCTGCTAATCATCTCACACTGATCCAGACAAAATTGGGCCAACATTTGGCCAATTCTGAGCTTGTCTTCAGCCTGCCTTTCTCACACAATCCATGTGGAATGCAATCCATATTATTTAGGAATTTTAGCCTTCCTTGACTGAACGAGTATCATGGGAAATCTTGTGGTGTTTTAACTGCATCTAGGTAGTTTTCTAATAATAAAAATGGTAGTCAACTTCCCTTTAACCATTTTCTCAACTGGGTCTCCATTGGAACTTACATGCATGCAACTATTAATAGTAAATCATCAGTCACTTGACATATCACTGCATGTGAATTAAATATGATTTAATTCACTTGACCTCTCACTAGTGCAATAATCAGTTACAACTAGTTAAACTGACTTTAAATCACTTAACTGAGTTAACTGATTTCTCATGAATTAAACTACTGCACTAACTACAAATTGAACTCTAAAACACGTAGAATCACTTTGCATGCCTCACCAACCACCCTCAATGTTTCGGGGAATTTCACCCTAGAGGTTCGTTGGGTTACAACCTCCACAGAGCAGGGGCATGCTACTTAACAGAGACTCACACAACCATGCACGTTCAGAAAAACTAAATAGAGTAGAATGAGAAAGTTACCCGTTGGTCCTACGGTTGAAGAATATCCCGCAGGGTTCAAACCCCCAGCAACCATCCTTCCTTCTTAACCTGAAAGACAAGAAGAAACAAGCACAAAGGACTGGTTGTATAGCATATATCTACTCTAAATGTCAGTGAGATTCATATAAAACATTAAATAAATCATAATGAATGCTTGTATAACAAATATTCTCATACATATAAGCATACACTAACACGTTTAATTTGGGAACAGCATGGTACTTCTGTATTATAAATAGCATGTACAAAAGTAACGAGTGGAGAGATCACCTGATCCTTCCACGGCCTTCGAGCAGACCGTCGTCCGGATCCGCCCCGCCCTTGCCTCACTAAGATTCCTTCCAAACTGGTGCATATGAGATGACATATAGGGAGATGAGCATCTCAAGGAAACGAGGGTTTCCTATAATGAACTGGGAAAGTGCAGGAGGCACGGGGAATCAGACTTGGATAGGGAATACCAACAGAGTATAATATCAATAATTCTCTCTCTCCCTTAGGCCATACACATGAGGGGTTTTTAGACTCCCTCCAAGTAGTTTCAACAGTTGGAAACAGTTGGCCACATGCTGGGGTGGTTGAACTACCTGAGTAACCATCAACCCAGCCCGAAAATAGGGAATAATTATATATTTTTTAATTATTTTAATGGCATACGCGGAAAATTCTAGCTGGACTAACGTATACACACGGAAAAGTACGGGCATAGTCGCGTATGGGGATTTTTACACTGTTTTTAAGTGAATTTGTCCAATTCTGTAGGAATGGGTGCCCAAAACCATCAAAGCAATCATGAATCATGTCAAGGTGAGAAATGATGCTATAACACTCAATTCTAAATTCATGAGCTAACTGAGTCTATCACACTCATTTAACTATTACAAGTGTTTATGAGATAAGATTACAATTTATTGTCCAATATAATTAAGGGAAGATCAAATTAGACACATTTCCAATTTATTTAATAAATTGGCTTGCACACTAATGTATCGCTAGGACCCATCACTGTTGGGAAAAATACTGAGAGGGGGGGTGAATCAGTATTTACTGCATATTCAAAAGAAAACCACCGCTGTCATTGCTCAGCCTTCAATCTTTTATTATAGAGAAAACATTTTACAACATATGTGCTGGTGCAGACTTCTACCAGCATGCAGGCACCCACCTGCGCTCGTTTACCAGCCTCTCCTGGAAGGGAGCTCCAACCCCTTGACTCGTTTACCAGCCTCTCCTGGAAGGGAGCTACGACCCCCTGCTCTCGTTTACCAGCCTCTCCTGGAAGGGAGCTACAACCCCCTGACTGAAGGCTACAACCCTCAGCACCTCTATGGACCACGTTTCATCAATTTTCACACTGGATCCAAAGCTTCCTTTAGGACACCACTTGGAGACCACGT
Organism: Pinus albicaulis; assembly: GCA_034641835.2. NCBI lineage: Eukaryota > Viridiplantae > Streptophyta > Pinopsida > Pinales > Pinaceae > Pinus > Pinus albicaulis. The sequence goes on along the minus strand of CM076583.1, from coordinate 1,217,361,982 downwards.
TTCATCATATTTTCAGACTGGACCCACTCCATACATTTAAGCTCAAACAGCACTTCACCAAACGGATACTAACCAATTCGAGACAACACGGATCGAGATGGTAGTAATACGGCCCGAACGGATCGGATGTTTCCTTGTCCAACCCCGGCCAAACCCTAGTTTGCATGCGATGTGTCACTTCACTGATGTCGCGTATATACGCGCTTCCGTCCACACAAAACATCGTATACCTCTGTGTATGTTTCATTGCGCATACGCGCTTTCTCTTCTGCGAAGCCGCGTATATGCGCGCTTCCTCTGCGGCGAAGTAGCGTATAGATCTTCAATCATTATGAAGTAGCATACTTCTTCAGATCAGATATTCAGTTTAGATTTACCCTTTTACTTCAGACAGATGTTCGCCTAGATGTTCGCCTCATCACAGATCTAAGCCTTCCATAAGAAGATCTAGTAGATACAAGTGCATTTCAGATCTAGATCCCCTTCTTCATCATTGGTGCATCATCCATTCAGATTTATCATTCAAGTGTAACCCTTCCCAGTTAGATCTACTTCAGAGTGAAGTATTCATTCAAGCTCAGACAACTTGCACCACACCTCTACTTGCATAATGAATTTCATCTCTTTATATAGGTTTAACCTTTTTCAATACCATGAGCCAAAACAACATTACTTCCGATGGTATTCCTGGACGGGGTCAGTTAGGCGGATCATTACCCAATACAATGGGACAATACCATGGTGGTCACCCCTAGTTTTGCACTTTTAGAGCGCTTTAGCCCATACGCGACTTGGAACGTTGTTTCCGCGTGCATACGCGACTTCTTCTAGACAGATCCGCGTATGTTTTGAAACATACTCTTTTCATCATAGATCTAGCCCATAATGAATTCCTTTTTTCATTACCTTCTGTACACACAAGCCCATCAGGTCAAGAATAACTTCATTAGGTGGATTGCCATCAAGGACAACACATGTCAACAGTCTCATGTCTTCATCTTCATTCAGTGGATTGCCATCAAGGACAACACTGTGATCATATTGCCAACAATCTCCCCCTTTGGACTCGATGGCAACCACGATGGTGTTTGGTTACCACAACAGATAGGTACATTAAGAATACAATGACACCATTCAAACACC
>CM076583.1:1216613883-1216755807 GCA_034641835.2 Pinus albicaulis | reverse complement strand
TGTTATATTGTTTTTTATGGTTGAATTTCTAAAGTATGATTACTCGATAATAATATTGGAATAAATAAAAAAATATCTACATCAAATGTAGTTATCAATTTTTCAAAAATATTGTGCTAGTCTATATTGCACTTAGAAAATAAAAAAAATAATGATTATACAAATGACTAGTATAAATTATGAAAATCGAACTTAGTTATACTTCCAACACTATATGGCTTTTAAAAACTTGTAATTTTAACAAGAGAAAATACCTAGAAGTGAAGATCATTGCGCCGAGAGGTGCATTCTACAGCCCAGTATGACCCCTATGTGTAAGTATGTCGAAAGCCAAAATAACAAAAACTAAAGAAATTTTAGAAAATAAAATCTAAATAATGTCGGCTTAAACAATAACTTACAAAACAATATAAAAAAATTATTATAAATTCATTAAAAAAATTATTATAAATAAATATAAATATAAATAAACTAGAGGTATGGTAAATAAATAAAACCTATTTTTATACTACTCAGCAGGTATGGTAAATAAATAAAAATATAAATAAACTATAAGTATGGTAAATAAATAAAACCTTTTTTTATATTTACTCCATAAACCCCTATATTTACAAAAACTCAAAAAAAGAGGTTTTATTTAGGTGAAGCCTATGGGCCAAATATCATGGGAAAAATACCATGGTCCAAATACCATGTACCAAATTATTATTAATAGCATGCAAAAAAAAACATTAGTAACCCTAACATTAATATTATTATTGCTAAATCTAATATTCATATTAATATATTATAATATTAATATTATTGAATTTAATAACTTTACATTAATACAATATTAATTTGTTATATTTTAATATATATTAATATATCATGATATATATATATATATATATATATATATATATATATATATGAGAGGGAAGAACAAATACATATGAAAGAGGTGGAGAAATAGGGGGAGTGGCAAGGGAGATATGGAGGTAAACTGAAGGAGAGGGGAGAGGAGGAATGAAGAGAGAGAGAGGGAGAGGAGTGAGAGAAGTATAGAAAGGTAACAGAGGGAGAGGGAGACATCAAGATGGAGGTGGGAGAGAGAAGGAGAGAGGATTGTATGGTAGAGAGAGAGAGAGAGAGAGAGAGAGAGGAAGGGAGAGGGAGTTAGGAGAGAAAGGGAGAGAGAGGAAGGAGGAGAGAGGTGGGGATAGAGAGATGGAGTTGGAGGGGGAGAGAGGGAGGGAATAAGAAAGACATAGAGAGTGACAAGTGGAGAGAGAGAGTGTGTGTATGTTTAAGGGTGAGATAAAGAGACATAGAAGGAGTGATGGAGAAAAGGGGGGAGAGAATAAGAGAGAAGGAGAAAGGGATGGATATAGTAACATTGTTGGAGAAAGATATAGAGTGATGTGGGAAGATAGAGGATTTAAGGGAAGAGAGAGAGAGAGAGAGAGCAGTGGGGGGGGGGACACAGAGGGAGGTGGGAGATAAAGTGAGAGAGAGGAAGAGAGTTATGGGGGAAGAGAGAGGATTGTAGGGGAGAGAGTGTGTGTGTGTGTGATGGGGGAAGAGAAAGGGAGAGAAAGGGGAATTGAAAGAGAGGGAGGGAGATAGGAGGAGAGATGGAGGGATAGAGAGATGGAGTTAGAGGAGGGGAGAGGGAGGGATAAAGAGATGGAGATAGATGGGGAGAGAGGGAGGGAAGAATAAAGACATAAATAGTGAGTATTTGAGAGAGAGAGGGAGTGACAAGGGAGAGATGGAGAGAGAGTGTGTATGTTTGGGGTGAGGTAAAGAGAAAAACAAGGAGAGATGGAGAGAATGGGGGAGAGAAGGAGAGATAGAGGCATATAGTAACAAAGTTGGAAGGTGAAGATAGAGAGAGAGAGAGGTGGGAGAGAAAGGAAGAGAGAGAGAGTGAAGAGAGGTAGGGAAAGAGAGATGGAGAGAGAGGGAGGGAAGAATAAAGACATAGAGATTGAAACGTGGAGAGAGAGAGAGAGAGAGGGAGTGATAAGTAAGATGGAGAGAAATGGAGAGAGGGTAGTAGGAGGGAGAGGGAGAGGAGGAGGGATAGATAGATAGATATATTGGAGAAAGAGAGTGTCTTTTTTGGGCTTGATATAGAGAGACAAAGGGAGATAGAGATATAGATGGAAGTTGAAGGTAAAGAAGAGATAGATGGAGACAAGAAGGGAGGGACAAAGAGATTGATAGATATGGAGTGAGAGAGTGCGTGTGTTCCACGAGGTGTGATAAAGAGACAAAGAAGGAGAGATGGAGGGAGATATAGATATAGATGGAGGGGGGAGAGAGGGAAGAATATTTCTTGCACGGGATGCATTGATTTTAGCGTAGATGGTGATTCCTAATCCTATTTTATTTCTTGCACTAGATGCATTTATTTTAGTGTAGATTTTGATTTATAATGATATTTGATACTTTCACTAGATGCATTTATTTCAATGTAAATTATTTCTAATCCTTTTTGATTGCTTGCACTAAATGAATTGATTTCAATGTAGATGGTGATTTCTAATCCTATTTTATTTCTTGCACTAAATGCATTGATTTCAATATAGATGATTTCTAATCCTATTTGATTGCTTGAACTAAATGCATTTATTTCAGTGTAGATGGTGATTTCTAATCCTATTTGATTTTTTGCACTAGATACATTGCTTTCAGTGTAGATGTCGGTTTTTAATCATCTTTTCCTACTTTCACTAGATACATTGATTTGAGTGTAGATGTTGATTTTTAATCCTATTTGATTACTTGCATTAGATGCATTGACTTCAGCATAGATGTTGGTTTTTAATCATATTTTCCTACTTTCGCAAGATACATTGATTTGAGTGTAGATGTTGATTTCTAGTCATATTTGATTACTTGCATTAGATGCATTTATTTCAGTGTAGATGTTGTTTTCTAATATTATTTGATTTCTTACATTAGATGCATTGATTTCAGTGTATATGTTGATTTATGATTTGATATAATTTGATTTATGATGGTACATTAATTTTAAATTCACTGGATTAATAGTGTGCATTGATTTCAATGTAAGCACAAAAAATTATCGACAATGTACATTGATTTTTGTGTTATAGTAATTAAACCTATTAATATTGGAGAGAAAGAGAGACAAAGTATGATTTTTACTACAACAACTTGAGCTAAATATTTAAATGGTTTATGATTCCAACTTTCCTTTTCATATAATCGATATGAAAAGATGACAAAACTAACAAGGGTGACAATAAGAATAGTACAAGAAAATAGTTTGAGATTGATGACAATGAAGACTATTTGTAATTGACTACATTCTTATTATTCACAATTTCTATCATTCAATATTATTACATTGTCACTTTGCATTCAAAAATTTTATTTCATCAATTTTCATCATTAAAGTTATTTTACAATATTTATCATCTCAACAAACTTAGGTAACTAACCAAATTTAAAATTAAAATAACTCGATAAATCTCACACATATTTAGCATATTTAAAATGGTTATATTAATATTAGATGTATTTACATATTATTGATAAAATTAATCATATGTTCCTCATATTATCGATATATTTTCCTTAGCCGCACATGACTGAAACCAGCCTAGATCCATCTTAACTTTGGATCTATCAAGCACCGAGAGGGATCAAATCTCTCGAGGTGAAAAACTTTCCTCAAGTTTTTCACTCATAAATGAGGTTTTACCCTTGAGAGATATGATCCCACTTGGTGCTTAATAGATCCAGAGTTGAGATATATCTAAGCTGGTTTATCGAATATTTTGCCAATGAATTCAATTTTAAACTAGAATGTAATGATATTAAAAAAAATCATTAAAGAATTTTTTATTTTAGTCACTAATCACTTGATTAGCCTATATATACTTACAGGCGACTCTTATGATAGATTATACTCACCAATGTAAGCATTATATTATTTATAAATGAATATTTCTAATTCGAAAAAGAAGAGAAAGATTTGATAGCTACTTTATTTTTTAGGATGCGCAAGTTTATTATAAATAGGTCGACCCCCATTAAGAACATTATTACTTCCAAATCTTAAAATCATATTCTTTATTTGGTATAAATTTAATAATAAAAGGGAATGATAAGCATTATTAGATTTATATTCATAATAATTTATTAGTTATTTCACTCAATAGTTATATTTATTGGTCAATTATGAGATATAACGATAGGGAGAAGGATACATAGATTAGTTAAATTTCCTACTAGAAAGAAGGAATTAATGAAAGGCCATAATTAAATGGATACATAGATTAGTTAAATTTCCTACTAGCAAGAAGGAATTAATGGAAGGCCATATTTTTTAATTAAGAGTATCTTTACCAATTTGGGAATTTAATAGTTTGTTGTAAAATATATTGCTTCAAAATTTTATTATTATTAAATTCAATGGTTGGCCATATTTTTTAATTAAGAGTATCTTTACCAATTTGAGAATTTAATAGTTTTATTGTAAACTAGATTGCTTCAAAATTTTATTATTCTTAAATTCTCTGAAATGAAAATTTAGTATTGCTAAAATCACAATCAATTATCTTCTTTAAAAAATTGATATCCATAGAAATATGTTAATATGTCAATATTATTTTTATTTATGTGTTTTAATAAATAATAAATAATATCTCAATCGGGGTAATCAAAAGGGTTATATAAGATGTTTGGAGAGGCGCTTTCTACCTCGTCATCTTCTGAAATTAAAGGTTGTCACATTGAAAGAAGATGCAAATAAACAATATTTATGGTTCTAAATATCAGAGAATGAGAATCACATAAAAAATGCAGCATGATATTTTGCCCCAAAAAAAAGTCTCTTAATGGAAGGGGTGATGTGGCATGCTCCCTCTAGGATGTTCGCATGAAAATTAGTCATTAACACAAAGTTGCTGACTAGCGCATTCCAGCTCCATTATACATGGTGATGAATGGAATTTATTGTTATTTAAGACTCAGACAAGTCAAGGGGCACACTTGAGTTAATTCAGGGAAGGGACACACCTAAGTTGAGTAGGTTGAGTCATGGTATATTTCTCATAGGGTAGTTTAGCTTTATTATCAGTTCCTTTGGAGTTTTTAGTGGATATTGCATCTCATATAGACCCTTCAATTGTTGATATTGTTGGTATAACTTACTAGACATATTTTTTCCGTTCATACACTAAAGCTAATTTATTGGTTAAGATAATTTTGTGCTGGAGGTGAGGTCGAGGAGCTTTGGTTTCAGTTGGTATAAGGTGTCTTCTTGTCTTGATTTGTATCCCTCTCATCATGTTTTTGCTTGTTATCAAAGGTCTTTCGTTACCGATTCTAGAATTTCTAGTTGTGGGTGACGCTTATTGTAGTCTAAAACTCCATGGTAATTTATTTGGTTTCTGAAGGCCAGTTAATTATAGTCAGTCCAATCCCTCGATGAACCTTCCAAGTGGCACGACGTTATCTATCATTTTTTTTAGAAATTGTGGTGTTATTGACCCTTCTATTTGGGGGATTTGTCTCTCAAGTCTAGTATGGTTGTCACTTAAATTACACAAGGTCCATCTAGATTTGGGGAACCAATACTTGCATTATGTCACCCTGAATTGGGAGATGAAGACTGCTTGGTCAAGTGTCGAAGGAAAATAGACAAGGTAAGAATGAAATAATTTCCTTTCTCAATGATATTTAGTGAATCCAAAGGCACTATAAATATTGTTTGGAGTGGTTAGATGTTCGTACAGCCCATTTTAAAAACCATCTCCAATGTGGAGGTAAGTTTTCTTTCCCTCCAGCTACCAATGCTGATGCAGGAGCATCCAGCTCAAGGTGAACAAAAATAAAGTGTTTTTGTCTCACTGATATACAGGTCATCGTACCTACGGATTTTCTTTTTAATTTCCTTAATTTCTAGGATTTAAGACTTAAGAGCAAAGTTACATTTTTATTTCATTATATTTTTCTTTTAATTATTGTTTTACAATTAAGTACATAATTTAGGGAATGAACAGTTACCTAATGTAACTACTTGTAACTGTTGACAGTTCTAAAAACTGTTTAACAAACCATACAAAAAGGGAAAATTGAGACATTGTAAGGTGGATTTTCCATCATAGCAGAGGAGACAAATAAAATCATTCAGGAGATTTTGTAAAAACATCTAAAATTCATCTGCAGTTAGATACAATTTATTTTCATCTTCATGATAAATTGAATTCATGTACAAACATAGTAAGAACTAGAAAATTAAATTGTTTTCACAAGTGTTGGAGTAATTACAGAATTAACAAGCCAAGGCATTCACCTGCGAGAAGAGATATTCAATTTAAGAAATATGCCGAGAATCATAACCAAGAGGACGCACACAACAATCATAGGTATTCATCCAATTGAAACAATAGACTTTCATTTTCGAACATTGTCAAAATAGCTTTGTTTTACAAGTATCAAAAAACATATATTACATGTCAAATTAAAGGACCGGGTTCGAAACCCAATATAGACATTATACTACCAACAGCGAATACCTAAACTAGAGATAAAGAAAAAACAAAACCCTGACTGAAGAATCAAGTGTGTGACCACATATAGACCCCAACTCATTTACAAATGGAGAAGCATCTTTAATAGACCATTAACGGGGAAATCTACATAAATACAATTAACAAGGGAGCCGAGGCTCATAATCGAAAGAAACTCCAACTACCAGAAGCGACCAAAAGAAAAGACCCTACCTATTTGGGTCAACAACGGTGGTGTCAAAGACCACGTTTGAAGCAACCAAGGAGTCACCTGCAAGGAGAAAGACCCATGTGTTAAAATCTGCAAAGGAATAAAAAAAATAAACCCTGTACCAGAGAAAGGAATGAAGAGGGTTTGTAACCTTGGCTTACTAGTAGAGCAGCATTGAACCGAAGGAGGGATTCAATCGGTCACCAGCCAGTAAGGGAGCCTACTCACAAGGAGCAAAAATCCTTAGTATAACTAGGAAAAAATAATCAAAGAACTAAAGCAAGGAAGGAAGACTTACCATTGTGAAATTGACAAGTTGAGGTCAAATGCCGAGTCCCCTGATGGCTCCGACCTGATACAACACAGAAAAGAAACCAGTTAATCAACAGACTACTTACAGTGAGCGGATAAAACAACACCAGAGCGAAAGCATTCAAGAAATTACAAACAGAAATAGCACCCATAAAACTTTCATGGCGGAGAAACCCTGTTACAGACAACGGAGGAACAGACCTCGAAACCCTTGAACTCATTAGCAGAGCGAGAAAAACGAACAAAGTTATCATATCGACGGAACTCAGCTAGCAAGACAAAGCCACAGTTAAAGATTGCATGAAGCACCAGCAGATAAAATCAGAGCCATGACCACAGAGAGGTCAAAGGGCCATAAAGAACTGGGCCATTACACCCACAGAGAACCAGTCGAAAGAAACCCTCACAACCACCGAAAATAAAAGGAGAAAATTCCAAATGAACAGAGTAAAAGGCACATAACTAAGACGGGAGAACAAATTTCAAGGACGAGACAGGTGTCCTCCTCACACCTTTCATAAGGACGTGTCGTCAATCGAAAATTTAAAATATATCAATTGCAAAATCATAAAAATATGATAATCACCATCACAACATTAATAATATTTTAATTATTGATTGAGGGCAGAGTTTAAGAAGGGCTGGTCCCATAATTTTTGGTATCGGAGCCAGGTTGATTGTTTTTGAAATGGAATTTGGAAGACAAGGTCGTGGGAGAGCTATTCGAAGAGTATCAGACAAAGGACTGAGAGAGGATATTAGGATTCTAAATGCCTGTTTAGCGGCAGTAGAAGCAGGAATAAGAAGGGATCCTGATGGAGAAGATGATAGTGATGAGGAAGCTACAGAGACAACAGATGGATCAGATGGATAAGGACCTGAGATCAGGTTGTTGAAATCAGTCTTACTGGAAAATAGTAAGCTACCAAAGCATGAGCTTTCGAATTATGATGGAGTTTTGTCAGCAGAGGTACTGCTGGATTGGCTCAGTGAGTTGAATAAGTATTTTGATTATGAGGAGATCAGTGAAGATAAGAGAGTTAAATTCACTGCCACTAGGTTGAAAGGGCATGCAGCCTTATGATGGGATAGTGTACAAGCAGAGAGGAAGAGGTTGAATAAGCAGCCTATCAAAAAATGGACCGGGATGGAAGCCAAGTTGAAGGGTAAATTTTTACCCAAATAATATCAGATTGTTATGTACAGGCGGGTACAGAATCTGAAACAGAAGGGGATGACTATAAAGGAGTACACCAAAGAATTCTATCGGGTGAACCTAAGAGCCAGTTACATAAAAGACACCCAGAAAAAATAGCAAGGTTTGTAAATGGTTTAAAATGGGAAATATTGGATGAGATAAGTATTCTCTCACCTACAACCATAGATGAGGCTTATCAGATTGCCTTGAAGGCAGAGGAGAAGATAAAAATGAAAAAGAATGCTAGAAGAGGAGAAGTATCTGGCAGAGGGAAAGGACGAACCTATGGCAAAGGTAGAGCTGCCAACCCCAATGATGAAGGTAGCAGCTTGAAGGCTTCAGGGATAGCAGAGAAGGACAATAGCACTAGGGGAGGAAGGCCATGCTAGTGCGGAAGAGGTAATGGTATGGGCAGAGGAGCTACCATCCAGCATTACAAGTGCCACAAATGGGGGCACAAGTCCTTTGAGTGTCCTGAGGGTGAACAGGCTGGAGCAAGAGGAGCATATGTTTCTCAGATAGAGGAAGCAGAGGTACCACCCCAAAAGATAGAGAATGTGCCAGAGACAGGGGAAGCCTTAGTTTTAAATAAGGTACTGCTAAAACTAGCAAAGGAGATAGGTGACCCCACTCAAAGGAAGGCATTATTCCGGACAGTTTGTAAATCACATGGAAAATGTTGCAAACTGATTATCGATAGTGGAAGTATAGATAATCTAGTTGCCACAGAGATGGTGGAGAAGTTGGGATTGAAGAGGTTGAAGCACCCCACTCCTTACAAGGTGTCGTGGTTATATAAGGGACATCAATTGTTAGTTGATGAACAATGTGAGGTTTAGTTCCATATTGGAAAATACAGGGATAAGTTTTTTTGTGATATTATGCCTATGGATGTGTGTCACATACTGCTAGGAAGACCATGGCAGTATGACAGAAAAGTAGTACATGATGGGAAGACAAACTGTTACAAGTTTTTCAAGGATGGGATTAATCATATGCTTGTACCCATCAAGGAGGAAGAGACAGCAGAAGCTAGTGGAGTCAAAGTATTGCTGGTGGGAGGAAAAGAATTTTTGAAACAGATCAAGGACAATGAGATAAAATATGTTGTTATAAGGAGGCCAAAAACAATGTTGTTACACACGACAATTACAAATTTGCCTAAGGAAATTTAGGACATGTTGGAGGAGTTCAGCGACATTGTAGTGAATGATTTTCCAGATAAATTGCCTCCTAATAGAAGTATCAATCATCACATATAATTTACACCAGGAGCTAGTTTACCAAACAAGGCAGCATATCGAATGAGTCCTAAGGAAAATGAGGAGATCAGGAAACAAGTACATGAATTTTTGGATAAGGGGTTGATAAGGGAGAGTTTAAGTCCCTGTGCAGTTCCGACAGTTTTAGCTCCCAAGAAAGGAGGAGAGTGGCGAATGTGCACAAATTCGAGAGCCATTAATAAGATTACCATCAGGTACAGATTCCCATTGCCACGAATGGATGACATGATGGACTACTTAAGTGGAGCAGCATACTTCTCAAAAATAAATCTGAAGAGCAGATACCACCAGATCTGAATCAGAGAGGGGGACGAATGGAAAACAACTTTCAAAACTAATGAAGGACTGTATGAGTGGCTGGTGATGCCATTCGGATTAAGTAACGCCCCTAGTACCTTTATGCATCTAATGAACGAAATGCTGAAAGAGTTCATCGGAAAGTTCGTAATTGTATATCTTGATGATATATTTATTTTGAGTAAGACTAAAGAGGAACATTTTCGACATGCTCAGAGTGTGCTGGAGAAGTTGCAGCAAAAAAATTTGCTGATAAATTTCAAGAAATGTTCTTTTTTCAGAAGGAATTAGTTTATTTGGGTTTTGTGATTGCAGAGAATGAGCTGAAAATGGACCTAAAGAAAGTTGCAGCTATTGTTAGCTGGCCATCCCCAAAGAGCTTGTTTGAGGTTCATAGTTTTCATGGGTTGGAAATTTTCTATCATAAGTTCATAAGGAATTTTAGTGAGATCTGCACAGCTATGTTGGACACAATAAAAAAGGCAAACCAGCCTTTCCGTTGGACTGAAGCGACAGAAAAAATTTCCCAGATTTTGAAGAAAAAGATCACTGAAAGACCGATTTTAAGGTTACCTGATTTTAACAAACTATTCCAAGTTCATTCTGATGCTAGTGGTACAGCCATTGGGGCCGTACTGAGCCAGGAAGACAAACCGGTCTCTTATTTCAGTGAAAAGTTGAATGAAAGTAGGCAAAAGTACTCGTCTTATGACAAGGAGTTTTATGTTGTCATCCAAGCACTGAAGCATTGGAGACACTATTTTTTGGGTAATGAATTTGTTTTGTTTTCTGATAATTCTGCATTACAGTATGTTATGCAGTAGCATAAGCTGAACCACAAGCATGCAAAGTGGGTTGAGTATTTGCAGAGTTTCATGTTTGTATTGAAGCATATTAGTGGATAGGCCAACAAGGTAGCAGATGCGTTGAGTAGAAGAGCTTTTCTCTTCCAGGAGAGTACGATACAAGTGCTGGGATTTGAGCACCTGAAGGACTTTTATCAAACAGATGCGGATTTCAAGGAGGATTATGAAGCCTACCAGAATCCTTTGGTGAGAAATAATAGTCCATGGCTGGACTATAACTTACAGGAGAAATTGTTGTTTAAAGGAGGACAGTTATGAATTCCCGATTGTTCAATGAGGGAGAACATCATCCAGGAAAAGCACAGCGGAGGTCTTGCCAAACATTTCGGAATTGATAATACCTTAGATCAGCTCAGTCACTTTTATTACTGGCCAAAGATGTGAAGGGATGTGAAGCGATTTGTAACCAGATGTAAAGTGTGCCAGTTGGCGAAAGGACACAGTTAGAATACGGGACTCTACACACCACTGCCTATTCCGAGTAGACCGTGGGATTCAGTCAGCTTGGACTTTGTCTTAGGTCTACCCAGAACACAATGCGGTTATGACTTTGTGATGGTGGTAGTGGACCGGTTTTCAAAAATGGCACATTTCATTCCTTGTAAAAAAAATAGTGATACCACTGACGTAGCACACTTGTTTTTCACAGAGATTGTTAGAATACATGGTTTTCCTAATTCCATTATTTCCGACAGGGATGTGAAGTTCACAGGACATTTCTGGCATACTCTGTGAAAAAATTTGGACCCACGATTGAACTTCAGCTCCGCTTATCACCCACAAACTGATGGGCAAACGGAGGTGGTGAACAGAAGCTTAGGAAACCTACTACGGAGTTTGATTGGATAAAATTCACGAATGTGGGATCGTGTACTTACCCAAGCGAAATTTTCTTACAATGATTCGCCAAATCGAAGCACAGGATACAATCCTTTTCAGATCTTATATGGCATACATCCTCGTGGAGTGCATGAGTTACGAGATCTGGGACATGTTGGAAAGGAGGAGTGCTGACGGGGAAGATTTCGCCAAAGCAATGAATGACCTACATGAGCAAGTAAAATCCAAGTTGCAGGATAGTAGTCAGATGTATAAGAAACAAGCAGATTTAAAACGAAGGGAGGTACAGTTTCAGGTGGGAGACAATTTTCTCGCACATTTACGCAAAGAAAGGTTCCCTAAGGGTGAGTACAACAAATTAAAGTTTAAAAAAACTATCCCTTGCAAAATTCTGCGTAAATTCTCTGCAAATGCCTATGAATTACAGCTACTCCTAGGAATAGGCATATCACTTGTCTTCAACGTGGCAGATCTGTTTCCATACACTGCCAGTCTTGAAGATGACAGTACGACATGGCCAGAACAGACCCAAACAGAAAGTGGTTCTTGGATGAGACAAATTCCTTTGGCTCAGCCTCTTGAGATCGAGAGAATTCTCGACACACAGGTGGACAAGAGAACTCGTAGAAAAGAGTACCTCCAGTACCTTTTCAAGTGGAAGAACCATCCCATTGAGGACAGTTCATGGCTTGACGCGGCCCAGATACAACGTGCAGGATATTCAGTGGAGGAGCTGATGGAATAGAGCCATGAATTTTTGTCACCCTGAGAGCTTGATGTAGGAGCATCCAGCTCAGGGTGAACAAAAATAAAGTGTTTTTTTCTCACAAATTTACAGGTCATTGTACCTAAGTTTTTTCTTTTTAATTTCCTTGATTTCTAGGATTTAAGACTTATTAGCAAAGTTACATTTTTATTTCATTATATTTTTCTTTTAATTATTGTTTTACAATTAAGTACAGAATTTAGGGAATGGAAATTAATAGTTACCTAATGTAACTACTTGTAATTGTTGATAGTTCTAAAAATTGTATAACAAACCATACAAAAAGGGAAAATTGAGACATTGTAAGGTGGATTTTCCATCATAGCAGAGGAGACAAATAAAATCATTCAGGAGATTTTGTAAAACCATTTGAAATTCATCTGCAGTTAGATACAATTTCTTTTCATCTTCATGATAAATTGAATTCATGTACAAACATAGCAAGAACTGGCAAAGTAAATTGTTTTCACAGGTGTTGTAGTAATTACAAAATTAACAAGCCGAGACATTCACCAGCGAGAAGAGATCTTTGATTTAAGAAATATGCCGAGAATCATAACCAAAAGGACACAAAAAACAATCACAGGTATTCATCCAATTGAAACAACAGACTTTCATTTTCGAACATTGTCAAAATAGCTTTGTTTTACAAGTATCAAAAAAATTATATTACATGTCGAATTAAAGGACCGGGTTCGAAACCCAATATAGACATTATACTACCAACAGCGAATACCTGAACTGGAAATAAAGAAAAAACAAAACCCCGACTGAAGAATCAAGAGTGTGACCGCATATAAACCCCAACCCATTTACAAACGAAGAAGCATCTGCAACAAACCATTAACGGAGAAATCTACATAAATATAATTAACAGGGGAGTCGAGGCTCGTAACCGAAAGAAACCCCAAGTACCAGAAGCGACCGAAGGAAAATAACCTACCCGTTTGGGTCAACAACGGTGGAGTCAAAGACCACATTTGGAGCAACCAAGGAGTCACCTGCAAGGTGAAAGACCCATGTGTTAAAATCTGCAAAGGAATAAAAAAAAGAAACCCTGAACCAGAGAAAGGAATGAAGAGGGTTTGTAAGCTTGGCTTACCAGTAGAGCAGCATTGAACCAAAGGAGGGATTCGACCGGTCGCCAGCCAGCAAGGGAGCCTGCTCACAAGGAGAGAAAATCCTTAGTATAACCAGGAAAAAATAATCGAAGAAATGAAGCAAGGAAGGAAGACTTACCATTGTGAAATTGACGAGTTGAGGTCGAATGCCGAGTCCCTTGATGGCTACGACTTGATACAACACAGAAAAGAAACTAGTTAATCAACAGACTACTTATAGTGAGTGGATAAAACAACACCGGAGAGAAAGCATTCAAGAAATTACAAACAGAAATAGCGCCCATAAAACTTTCATGGCGGAGAAACCCTGTTACAGACAATGGAGAAACAGACCTCGAAACCCTCGAACTCATTAGCAGAGCGAGAAAAATGAAGATAGATAAAACAACACCGGAGAGAAAGCATTCAAGAAATTACAAACAGAAATAGCGCCCATAAAACTTTCATGGCGGAGAAACCCTGTTACAGACAATGGAGAAACAGACCTCGAAACCCTCGAACTCATTAGCAGAGCGAGAAAAATGAACAGAGTTATCATATTGATGGAACTCAGCTAGAAGGACAGAGCCAGAATTAAAGATTGCATGAAGCACTAGCAGATAAAATCAGAGTCATGACCACAGAGAGGTCAAACGGCCACAAAGAACCGGGCTATTACACCCACAGAGAACCAGTCGAAAGAAACCCTTGCAGCCACTGAAAAGCAAAGGATAAAATGCCAAATGAACAGAGTAAAGGCGCGTAACTAAAGCGGGAGAACAAATTTCGAGGACGGGACAGGTGTCCTCCTCACACCTTTCACAAGGACGAGTCATCAATCGACAATTTAAAATATATCAATTGCAAAATCACAAAAATCTGATAATCACCATCACAACATTAATAATATTTTAATTATTGATTGAGCGCAGAGTTTAAGAAGGGTTGGTCCCATCAAATGCTCAAGATCTTAAACTAGTGCTTTCGTCAGATGCCTAATCTCCTCTTATGCTCCTCCTTGTTTTCATGTTGTTAGTATTTGCAATGGTCTTTGTAATGGTTTTGGTGGGGTGGGGTGGGTCGTATTCTATTTTAATCATTTTGATGGTTATAGTGTTGCTACTAATGTATTTTTTGTTAAATGGTTTGAGGCCATTTTATTAGGCAGAGAAAAATTTTGATTCAATTGCAATGTAATTTTGAAATCTAAAAGTAATATAATTTTTAACTTTTAAAAAATAACAAAAATTAGTACTCAACTCTAAAAAATCTAAAAGTATATTTCAAGTACTAACACAATTTATATGAGTTGTGCTCATATTTTTTTTTCCTAAATAACCATAAATATATGCATCATTCATTCTTCTTACTTGCAAATTTGAAGTATATGCAATTAATAAGTATCAAATTTATCTTGCTAATCCAAAAATATTATGAATATAAAGGTATTTTTACAAATCTAAGTTTTAAGAAGTTGAAGTTAAAGAATATATATATATATATATATATATATATCAAATTTGGTTTATTAAACTTAGAAAAAAAATATTTAGTTTACTTTAAAAATTTATTTTTATACTAAAAAATTAATAAAAACATTTTGAAAGTTAATATTATAAGAAATATTTTGAATTTGTGATTTAATGTAAAAATAGTTCAAAACTCTATCTTCTTATAATAAATTTATATTCAACTCATCAATTCATTCTCATATAAAAAAATATTAATTCATATAATATCTACTTTTTCATTATAATATACTTTAAAATCACATCAACTATTAATTCATATTATATCTACGTTTTCAATATACAATACTTTAAAATCATATCTTAAATAAATAAATTTTTATATAAAATTTACTTTTCAATAATAATATACTTTAAATTAAATATTTATTATACATTTTAATTTTACATCCTTAAAACAAAGGCAAACTATTTATTATACAATTTAAATAATATAAAAAAACTTTCTATGCTCATTACATAGGTAATTACATCACATACATACATATACTTATTTATATATTTAACCAATTTAATTACTAAAAGAACACATACATTCATATACATATTTATTTATTTAACCAAGTTAATTAATAAAAGAATTTGAAAATACACTCTAGACCACAAATATCAAGAGTTTGAGATTGATATTTTATATGAGTTCATATTTATATATTTGAAATTTAATGTGTTTTCGAACGAGTGTGGTTCAACCAACCAACTAGAGTGGTTCATCTTTAGGATTAGATGAGAGATTAGATCCAGTCATTTAACTTATATAGATGTAGAGAAGGCCAACTAACTGTTACAAATTAACCAAATTAATTAATAAAATAATTTGAAAATACATTTTAATCCACAAATATCAAGAGTTTGAGTTAATATTTTATATGAGCTCATATTTATATATTTGAAATTTAATGCATAACCAGTGTGGTTCATTCTTCAAAACGAGATGAGAGAGCAGACCAAAATAAATATTGGAAAAACAGCTATTCGTCCTTCTCTACATCTATATAAGTTTTATCTGATCTCTCATCTTATCATCTTATCTTGAAAATAAACCATACAAATAACAGAAAAATATTTGAAAATTTCACAAAAACCTAAATTCAATTATATTTTCATTTTTCTAAATATTTTAGGTTTTAAGCCAATGGAAAAATTTTATTCCCAACCTATATTCCAATGTTAGCTACATTATTTATAACTTAAGGACGATTAGTTACATTATTTATAATTTTGTCCTTAATAATGAGTAGCCATATTTATTTGTATATTTTCATCAATAAGAAAGAAGTATTATATTTACAAGTAGTTTTATATAACTTTAAATAAAATCTCTTTTTTTTTATAGTAAGAATAAAACCTAGATGTGAGGGAGTTAACAACTCATTTCAACTACTAGATCTATCTTACTTGATATCAAATCTTTCTTTTCACATGCAAACTTCTTTTAGAGTGACACTGAGTTAATAAGGATTTAAGTTGGTTTAATTATTATTCTTTAAAAATGTCATATTAAATAAGAATACCATAGGAAAAAACCATGGACCAAAAAAAAAATTTATTTATTTTATCTTTATTAATTTGTTTTATTTCAACTTAGTTAAAATGTTAAACATTACAAATATCTAACCCAATAAATTAATTCATTTTTATATTTAGATGAATAGTTTTAGGTGTGAGGGAGTTAACAACTCACCTCAACCACCAGAGCTACCCTTACTTGACATCAAATCTCTCTTTTCATGTGCAACCCTCTTTTAGAGTGAAACTAAGTTAAAATGGATCTGAGTTGGTTTAATTATTAGTCTTTAAAAAGCCATATTAAATAAGAATATCATAGGAAAAAAACCATGAACCAAAAAATTTTATATATTTTTTATTTTATCTTTATTAATTTTGTTTTATTTCAACTCAGTTAAAATATTAAACATTATAAATATCTAACACAAATATATATGTGTGTGTGTGTGTGTGTGTGTGTGTTTTAATATATAAAAATTTATTCATGTTTACATTTAGATAAATCATTTTATTTTTACATATAAAAATTATCTTTAATGTAACTATACTTATCCATTATATAAATTAATCATCTCATTTATAAAAGTAGTTTAATTTTTATATAATTTTGGATTTACTAAGAGCATTGAGAGGGATTAAATTTCCTTTTTGAGATGCAATGTCTTTTAGAGTGAAAAGAGATTTGATCCGTCTTGGCTCTTGGTAGATCCTAAGTTAAGATGGATTCTAAGTTAAGATGGATCTAGGTCCATTTAATTATTAACCTTTAAATAATTCATATTAGATAAGAATACCATGGGAAGAAACCATGGGTTGAAATTACCCTAAAAAATTTATATTTTATATTTTATTTTATTTTATTTTGACTTTAAAATGTTAAGCATTATAAGTTAATATGGATCCTAAGTTAAGATGGATCTAGGTTCATTTAATTATTAACCTTTACATAAGTCACATTAGATAAGAATACCATGGGAGGAAATAATACCATGGGAGGAAACCATGGGTTGAAAGTACCCGAAATCTTTTATATTTTATATTTTATTTTATTTATTTTGACTTTAAAATGGTAAACATTATAAATATCTACGGGTAGATCCTAAGTTAAGATGGATAGTTTTTAAGTTAAGATGGATCTAGGTTCATTTAATTATTAATCTTTAAATAGGCCACATTAGATATAAATACCATGGGTTTTATTTTATTTTATTTTGACTAAGTTAAAAAGCTAAACATTACAAATCTCATGGTAAGCGAGAGATGACATCTCAATACAATAAATTAATTCATATATATGATCTCATTTTAAATATAAAAATGTATTTTTAATGCGACAATGCTTATCCTTTATGCATTTAAATTAAATTTCAATTACAGTATATTTACTTAAACATGAGCTAATAAGATGGATCCTAAGTTAAAATGGATCTAGCTTCATTTAATTATTAACTTTTAAATAGGTCACATTAAATCATAATACTATGGGAAGAAACCATGGGTTGAAAATACCATGGAAATTTTATGTTATTAACCTTTAAATAGGTCACATTAGATAAGAATGCCATGGGAAGAAACAATGGGTTGAAAATACCATGGAAATATTATATTATTAACCTTGAAATAGGCCACATTAGATAATAATGCCATGGGAAGAAACCATGGGTTGAAAATGCCATAAAAATTTTATATTTTTTATTTTATTTTATTTTGACTAAGTTAAAATTTTAAACATTACAGATCTCTCAATACAATAAATTCGTATATATGATCTCATTTTTACATATAAAAATATATGTGACAATACATATCCTTTATGCATGTGCATTAAATTTTAATTACATTGTATTTTACCAATACAATAAATTAATATATGATCTCATTTTTACATATAAAAATGTATCTTTAATGCAACAATACATATTCTTTATGCATGTGTATTAAATTACAATTACATTGTAAGTCATTGAGCAGCATTTAGGCAGCAAGGTAACATTTTGGACAAAGTACCATGGAAATTTTGTATTTTATTTTATCTTATTTTATTTTGACTAAGTTAAAATGTTAAACATTACAAGTACTATGTAAATTTTATATTTTATTTTATTTTATTTAGACTAAGTTAAAATGTTAAAAATTACAAATAAGATGGACCCTAAGTTAAGACGGATCTAGGTTCATTTAATTATTAACCTTTAAATAGGTCACATTAGATAAGAATACCATGGAAATTTTATATTTTATATTTTATTTTATTTTGACTAAGTTAAAATGTTCAACATTACAAATAAGATGGATCTAAGTTTTTTTAATTACCTTTAAATAGGCAACTTTAGATAAGAATACTATGGGAAGAAACATTATTAACCTTTAAATAGGAATATCATGGAAATTTTATATTTTATATTTTATTTTATTTTGGCTAAGTTAAAATGTTAAACATTACAAATAAGATGGATCCTAAGTTAAGATGGATCTAAATTCATTTAATTATTAACCTTTAAATAGGCAACTTTAGATAAGAATACCATGGAAAGAAATGTCCATGGAAATTTTTTATTTTTTATTTTATTTTATTTTAGCTAAGTTAAAATTTTAAACATTACAAATAAGATGGATCCTAAGTTAATATGGATCTAAGTTTGTCTAATTATTAACCTTTAAATAGGAAACTTTAGATAAGAATACCATGGGAAGAAACATTATTAACCTTTAAATAGGAATACCATGGAAATTTTATATTTTATATTTTATTTTATTTTGGCTAAGTTAAAATGTTAAATATTACAAATAAGATGGATCCTAAGTTAAGATGGATCTAAATTCGTTTAATTATTAACCTTTAGATAGGCAACTTTATAAGAATACCATGGGAAGAAACATTATTAACCTTTAAATAAGCAAGGTTAGATAAGAATACCATGGGAAGAAATCATGGATTAAAAGTACCATGGAAATTTTATGTTTTTTATTTTATTTTATTTTGACTAAATTAAAATGTTAAACATTACAAATCTTTATATTTGGGCAAAGTACCATGAATATTTTATATTTTGTTTTATTTTGACTAAGTTAAAATATTAAACATTACAAATCATATATATATATATGATTTATTCATGTTTATATTTAGATAAATGATCTCATTTTTACATATAAAAATGTATCTTTAATATGACAATACCTATCTTTTATGCATGTGTATTAAATTGCAATTAAATTGTATTTATTTAAACATCAGAAGTCATTGGGTGACATTTGGGAAAAGTATCATGGAAATTTCATATTTTATATTTTATTTTGACTAAGTTAAAATGTTAAACATTACAAATCTCTATATTTGGACAAAGTACCATGGAAATTTTATATTTTATATTTTATTTTATTTTGACCAAGTTAAAATGTTAAACATTACAAATCTCTACCATTCTAGGTGATACCTATCCTTTATGCATGTGTATTAAATTGCAATTACATTTTATTTACTAAAATGTTAAACATTACAAATCTCTATATTTGGGCAAAGTTCCATAGAAATTTTATTTTTATTTTGTTTTATTTTGACTAACTTAAAATGTTAAACATTACAAATCTCTACCATTTTAAGTGATACCTATTATTTATACATGTGTATTAAATTACAATTACATTTCATTTACTTAAACATCAGCTAAGTATCCTTTATGCATGTGTTTTAAATTGCAATTACATTGTATTTACCTAAACATCAACTAAGTATCCTTTATGCATCTATATTAAATTGCAATTACATTGTATTTACTTAAACATCACCTAAGTCATGTGTATTAAATTTCAATTACATTGTATTTACTAGAATGTTAAACATTACAAATCTTTATATTTGGGCAAAGTACCATGGAATTTTATATTTTATATTTTATTTTATTTTGACTAAGTTAAAATGTTAAACATTACAAATCTCTACCATTCTAGGTGATACATATCTTTTATGCAAGTGAATTAAATTGCAATTACATTGTATTTACTTAAACAACACCTAAGTATCCTTTATGCATGTGTATTAAATTGCAAATACATTGTATTTACTTAAACATCATCTAGTATCCTTTATGCATGTGTATTAAATTGCAATTACATTGTATTTACTTAAACATCAACTAGGATCCTTTATGCATGTGTATTAAATTGCAATTACATTGTATTATGCATGTGTATTAAATTGCAATTACATTGTATTTACTTAAACATTTCAAATCTCTACCATTCTAGGTGATACCTATCCTTTATGCATGTGTATTAAATTGCAATTACATTGTATTTACTTAAATATCAGCTAGTATCTTTTATGCATGTGTATTAAATTGCTCCTTTATGAATGTGTATTAAATTGCAATTACATTGTATTTACTTAAACATCAGCTAGTATCTTTTATGCATGTGTATTAAATTGCAATTACATTGTATTATGCATGTGTATTAAATTGAAATTACATTGTATTTACTTAAACATGCTAAGTCATTTATAAGTACCAAGGAAATTTTATATTTTTTATTTTATTTTATTTTATTTTGACTAAGTTAAAAATTTTAAACATTAAAAATCTCTACCATTGTAGGTGGAGAGAATTGTATTTACTTAAACATCAACTAAGTCATTTGGGCAAAGTACCATGGAAAATTTATACATATTTGTTTTTATTTTATTTTGACTAAGTTAAAATGTTAAACATTACAAATCTCTACCATTCTAGGTGGAGAGAATTGTATTTACTTAAACATTTGGGCAAAGTACCACAGAAAATTTATATTTTTTATTTTATTTTATTTTATTTTGACTAAGTTAAAATGTTAAACATTACAAATATTAAAATTAGAGAGAGCAAAGATACAAACAAAATAATAGATTGTATTAGTGCACATCAATCAATAGAGGTTACATACGTATATATAGTTGAACTCAGATCCAACTAATTCTAATCTTAGAGAGAGAGGTTGAGAGAATCTCTCAACATCCTCCAACAAACCAAACCAATCCCTAAACTTTAGTATGCATCGTAAATGAGGCATTATCTCAAACACCCCCCCTTAATGCCTACATTAAAAAAAACTTACAATACTGAAATCACAATTACAAAATTTGTATTTTTCTTTGTCTGAATGGTCTTCATCAGCAACTCTACCCACTTTGCAGTCTTCTGGACTCCACTCTTTCTTTCTCCACATCTTCGAGATTATCTTTCAACCCATTTAAATTACACCTGCTTCTGACCATCAATGTTGAATTTGTAAGATTAAAGATTCTTAACACCCCCGAAGAAGAGTCTCGACACTGAACTACTCTATTGAAATATTTCCATCTGTGAAATAACCCCGAAGAATAAATTTCAATAGTCGTATAGGAAAACATTCTAGGTACAGAATATGATCAGCGATCAATCTACAAAGTGACCTTTACACACTTACAAACTCACAAAAAATAACATGTAATTGTCGATCTTGGAGCACTGAAGTACAACAAGAATCTACAACATATAACAGATTCTCACAATCAAATTAGTGATACATTCTCTCAGCACCGAAGAACGTCGAGAACCGCTATTTTAAATTGTGTAAATATATTCAATAATTGGTTCTTCTTTACAACTTAAACAATATAAAAATAACAAATTTGACATAAAACTCTGACGAATGCAACCAAGAAAGCGACCAACCCATCTGGCATGCCTGCACTGATCACTGCCGGAGACTCAACATGCCTATTCACACTTACAAGTCACCTTTAATAAATTTTTCCTTCTTACAAGTCACCTTTAATGAATTTTTCCTTCGACTTTGTAAAAACCACTATCCGCAGCATATGTATTCGAATTTGAATAGTAGGCGACCAATGCTTGTAATGGTCTGAACCTACATTTTAAGCGATGTGATGTACTCTGCAGCTTCTTTTAGAAAAACGTTTGTGCCCAGTCCGCGACTTGGTTAGATGAGTGATGGTTTTGATATAAAATTTCTCCGCCACGCCTTGCTTCAAATGAAAATGGATCTAAAGAACCCAAAATTGAGATCGAGCATAACTCTATACAAGAGTTGTCTCTGGTGCGAATAGATATGAGAAGTCCATAATAGAACTTGTATAAAACCTCCGATCTCTGATCAAACCCCCTTTTCAAACCTGACTTGGAACATAGACTAGTTCATACTGTATCAAATCAGTCCATGCTCGATTTAGCAATGCGCTCAATCACACCTCAACTTGGTCTCAGAATGGATTTCGTTTCCCAAAAGAATCGAATACCTTTGCAACACCTTCGTATACTAATGCTCAAAATCTAATTTTGTATGAACTGACAAAATAAACAGCATTACTTGGGCCAAATCTATGTGCAAATCTCTAATCAATAGAATTTTTGGTTCATTTACGCCCAGATGGAGATTTCCATGAACCGAAAATTAACAAACACCACGCAGGGAAATTTTATGTTGATTCCAGTGACATTAACAATTTAATACTCACTCTGTGTTTAACCCATGACACGCGGTTTAACAGCAGCAGGAAGACCTGCAACGAGCGGCGCGCAGTCGGAGGTCAGTGGACATCAAACACCTCAGATATTCATGTCCTGGCATGAAACTTGTCTCCTTGGCTCGAATCAAACGGATTGATGCTTCCTCCATTGTCTTTGCTCCACGGACTTCCACCGATTTTCTTCTTTACACAGCAGACTGTCAAGGAATAAAAAGTCAATCCGCACAGAAACTTACAGCAATCTCTAACCCAAAAAAAAAAAAATCTTCTACATTCACACGCACTAATCCTAGGATTACGATTTATGGCTCTCACATTTTCCTGAGAACTCCTGTGATGGATTAAGCCCAGCTACGCTCTGACACCATATTAAAATTAGAGAGAGCAAAGATACACACAAAATAATAGATTGTATTAGTGCACATCAATCAATAGAGATTACATACGTATATATAGTTGAACTCAGATCCAACTAATTCTAATCTTAGAGAGAGAGGTTGAGAGAATCTCTCAACATCCTCCAACAAACCAAACCAATCCCTAAACTTTAGTATGCATCATAAATGAGGCATTATCTCAAACAACAAATCTCTACCATTCTAGGTGGAGAGAATTGTATTTACTTAAACATTTGGACAAAGTACCATGGAAAATTTATATTTTTTTATTTTTTTATTTTATTTTATTTTCACTAAGTTAAAATGTTAAACATTACAAATCTCTATCATTCTAGGTGGAGAGAATTGTATTTACTTAAACATTTGGGCAAAGTACCATGGAAAATTTATATTTTATTTTATTTTGACTAAGTTAAAATGTTAAACATTACAAATCTCTACCATTCTAGGTGGAGAAAATTGTATTTATGTATTGTATGTATTTAAGTTCAGCAACTAAGTTCGGCTAAGTCATTGCTAAGTCATTGAGCAGCATTTGGGAAAAGTACTATGGAAAATTTATATTTTTTAATTTTATTTTATTTTGACTAAGTTAAAATGTTAAACATTACAAATCTATACCATTCTAGGTGGTTATGCATGTCTATTAAATTGCAATTACATTATATTTACTTAGGTCAACATACCTATCCTCTATGCATACCTATTAAATTGCAATTACATTTTATTTACTTAAATAGCAAAGTCATATATATATATATATATAACTTAAAATGTTAACCATTACAAATCTCTACTTATGCATGTGTATTAAATTTCAATTACATTGTATTTTCTTGTATTTGATGGAAATTACATTTTATTTACTTAAATAGCAAAGTCATATATATATATATATATATATAACTTAAAATGTTAACCATTACAAATCTCTATTTATGCATGTGCATTAAATTTCAATTACATTGTATTTGCTTGTATTTGCTTAAACATCAACAGAGTCATTGATCTAAGTTATTTGGGTAAAACACCATGGAAATTTTATATTTTATATTTAGTTTATTTTATTTTGACTACGTTAAAATGTTAAACATTACAAATCTCTACCATTTTAGGTAGAGAGAGGTTGACAATACCTATCCTTTATGCATGTGTATTAAATTGCAATTACATTGCATTTACTTAAACAAGTCATCCTTTATGCATGTGTATTAAATTGCAATTACATTGTATTTACTTAAACAAGTTATTCTTTATGCATTTGTAAATTGCAATTATGCAATTACATTGTATTTACTTAAATAAGTCATCATTATGCATGTGTATTAAATTACAATTACATTGTATTTACTTAAAGTTGCATGTGTATTAAATTGCAATTACATTGTATTTACTTAAAGAAGTCATTGAGCAAGCATTTGGACAAAGTACCATGGAAATTTAATATTTAATATTATATTTTATTTTGACTAAGTTAAATCTGTCAACAATACCTATCCTTTATTCATGTGTATTAAATTGCAATTACATTGTAGCAACATTTGGGCAAAGTACCATGGAAGTTTTATATTTTTTATATTTTTATTTTTTTTACCTAACTTAAAATGTTAAACATTACAAATCTCTACCATTCTAGAGAAAGGTCAAGAATACCTATCCTTTATGTATGCTTATTAAATTGCAATTACATTGTATTTACTATCATTGAGCAACATTTGGGCAAAGTACCATGGAAATTTTATATTTTATATTTTATTTTATTTTATTTGACTTTAAGTTAAAATGTTAAACATTACAAATCTCTACCATTGTAGAGAGAGGCAATACTTATCATTATGCATGCATATTAAATTGCAATTACATTGCATTTACTTAAACATTAGCTAAGTCATTGAGCACCATTTCGCCAAAGTACCATGGAAATTATTGTATTTACTTAAACTTTAGCTAAGTCATTGGGCACCATTTGGCCAAAGTACCATGGAAATTTTATATTTTATATTATAAATTGCAATTACATTGTATTTACTTAAACATTAGCTAAGTCATTGAGCACCATTTGGCCAAGTACCATGGAAATTTTATATTTTGTATTTTAAATTGCAATTACATTGTATTTACTTAAACATTAGCTAAGTCATTGAGCACCATTTGGTCAAAGTACCATGGAAATTTTATATTTTATATTTTAAATTGCAATTACATTGTATTTACTTAAACATTAGCTTAGTCATTGAGAACCCTTTGGCCAAAGTACCATGGAAATTTTATATTTTATATTTTATATTGCAATTACATTGTATTTACTTAAACATTAGAAGTCATTGAGCACCATTTGGCGGAGTACCATAGAAATTTTATATCTTATGTTTTAAATTTCAATCACATTGTATTTACTTAAACATTAAGTCATTGAGCATCAATTATATTGTATATACTATCATTGAACAACATTATATTGTATATACTCTCATTGAACAACATTTAGGCATAGTACCCTAGAAATTTTATGTTTTATATTTTATTTTATTTTGACTAAGTTAAAATGTTAAACATTACAAATATTTACCATTCTAGAGAGAGGTAATACATATCCTTATGCATGATTGCAATTACATTGTATCTACTTAAACATTAGCTAAGTCATTATTTTATTTTATTTTGACTTAGTTAAAATGTTAAACATTACAAATATCTATCATTCTAGAGAGAGGTAATACATATCCTTATGCATTACAATTACATTGTATTTACTTAAACATTAGCTAAGTCATTGAGCACCATTTGGCCAAATTACCATGGCAATACTTAAACTTTAGTTAAGTTATTGAGCACCATTTGGCCAAATTACCATGGAAATTTTATATTTTATATTTTAAATTGCAATTACATTGTATCTACTTAAACATTAGCTAGTATTAAATTGCAATTACATTGTATTTAGTGTCATTGAGCAACATTTGGGCAAAGTACCATGGAAATTTTATATTTTATATTTAATTTTATTTTGACAAGTTAAAATGTTAAACATTACAAATCTCTACCATTCTAGAGAGAGGTAATACCTATCCTTACCATTTGGCCAAATTACCATGGAAATTTTATATTTTATATTTTAAATTGCAATTACATTGTATCTACTTTAAACATTAGCTAGTATTAAATTGCAATTACATTGTATTTAGTGTCATTGAGCAACATTTGGGCAAAGTACCATGGAAATTTTATATTTTATATTTAATTTTATTTTGACAAGTTAAAATGTTAAACATTACAAATCTCTACTCCTTATGCATGTGCATTTAATTGCAATTACATTGTATTTACTTAAACATTAGCTAAGTCATTGAGCACCATTTGGCCAAAATACCATGGAAATTTTATATTTTATATTTTAAATTGCAATTACATTGTATTTACTTAAACATTGCCATGAAAATTTTATATTTATATTTTAAATTGCAATTACATTGTATTTCATTGAGCAACATTTGGGCAAAGTACCATGGAAATTTTATATTTTATATTTTATTTTATTTTGGCTAAGTTAAAATGTTAAACATCTCTACCATTCTAGAGAGAGGTAATACCTATTCAATTGCAATTACATTGTATTTACTTAAACATTAGCTAAGTCATTGAGCATCATTTGACCAAAATACCATGGAAATTTTATATTTTATATTTTAAATTACAATTACATTGTATTTACTTAAACATTATATTTTAAATTGAAATTACATTGTATTTACTCAAAACATTACCATGGAAATTTTGTATTTATATTTTAAATTGCAATTACATTGTATTTACTTAACCATCTAGTATTAAATTGCAATTACATTGTATTTACTTAAACATTAGCTAGTATTAAACATCATTTGGCCAAAATACCATGGAAATTTTATATTTTAAATTACAATTACATTGTATTTACTTAAACATTATATTTTAAATTGAAATTACATTGTATTTACTCAAAACATTACCATGGAAACTTTATATTTATATCTTAAATTGCAATTACATTGTATTTACTTGACCATTAGCTAGTATTAAATTGCAATTACATTGTATTTACTTAAACATTAGCTAGTATTAAACCGCAATTATATTTTATATTTTATTTTATTTTGACTAAGTTAAAATGTTAAACATTACAAATCTCTACAATTCTAGAGAGAGGTAATACATATCCTTATGCATGTGTATTAAATTGCAATTACACTGTATTTACTTAAAAATTACATTTTAAATTGCAATTACATTGTAATTACTTAAACATTAGCTAAGTCATTGAGTAGCATTGAGCAACATTTGGGCAAAGTACCATGGAAATTTTATATTTTATTTTATTTTGACTAAGTTAAAATGTTAAACAATACAAATCTCTACCATTCTAGAGAGAGGTAATACATATCCTTATGCATGTGTATTAAATTGAAATTACACTGTATTTACTTAAATATTATATTTTAAATTGCAATTACATTGTATTTACTTAAACATTAGCTAAGTCATTGAGTAGCATTTGGCCAAAGTACCATGGAAATTTTATATTTTATATTTTAAATTGAAATTACATTGTGTTTACTTAAACATTATATTTTAAATTTTAATAACATTGTATTTACTTACCATGAAAATTTTATATTTTATATTTTAAATTGAAATGACATTGTGTTTACTTAAACATTATATTTTAAATTTTAATAACATTGTATTTACTTAAACATTACCTAAGTTATTGAGCAACAATTACATTGTATTTACTTTCATTGAGACATTGTATTTACTTAAACATTAGCTAAAAGTACCATGGAAATTTTTTATTTTTTATTTTAAATTGCAATTACAATGTATTTACTTTCATTGAGACATTGTATTGACTTAAACATTAGCTAAAAGTAACATGGAAATTTTATATTTTATATTTAAAATTTGGCCAAAGTACCATGGAAATTTTATATTTTAAATTGCAATTAAATTGTGTTTACTTAAACATTATATTTTAAATTTTAATAACATTGTATTTACTTAAACATTACCTAAGTCATTGAGCAACAATTACATTGTATTTACTTTCATTGAGACATTGTATTTACTTAAACATTAGCTAAAAGTACCATGGAAATTTTTTATTTTATATTTTAAATTGCAATTACATTGTATTTACTTTCATTGAGACATTGTATTTACTTACACATTAGCTAAAAGTACCATGGAAATTTTTTATTTTATATTTTAAATTGCAATTACATTGTATTTACTTTCATTGAGACATTGTATTTACTTAAACATTAGCTAAAAGTACCATGGAAATTTTATATTTTATATTTTAAATTGCAATTATGTTATATTTACTTAAACATTATATTTTAAATTTTAATAACATTGTATTTACTTTCATTGAGACATTGTATTTACTTAAACATTAGCTAAGTCATTGAGCAGCAATTACATTGTATTTACTTTCATTAAGCAACATTTGGGCAAAGTGCCATGGAAATTTTATATTTTATATTTTATTTTATTTTATTTTGACTAAGTCAAAATGTTAAACATTACAAATCTCTACCATTCTAGAGAAAGGTAATACCTTAAATGTTAAAATCTCTACCATTCTAGGGAGAGGCAATTACATTGTATTTATTGTCATTGAGCAACATTTGGGCAAATTGTCATGGAAATTTTATATTTTGTATTTTATTTTATTTCATTTTGACTAAGCTAAAATGTTAAACATTACAAATATCTACCATTCTAGAGAGAGGTAATACCTATCCTTAATTACATTGTATTTATTGTCATTGAGCAACATTTGGGCAAAGTGCCATGGAAATTTTATATTTTATATTTTATTTTATTTCATTTTGACTAAGGTAAAATGTTAAACATTACAAATCTCTACCATTCTAGAGAGAGGTAATACCTATCCTTATGCATGCATATTAAATTGCAATTACATTGTATTACTTATATTTTATATTTTAAATTGCAATTACATTGTATTTACTTAAACATTAGCTAAGTCATTGAACACCATTTGGCCAAAGTACCATGGAAATTTTATATTTTCAATTGCAATTACATTGTATTCACTTATATATTAGCTAAGTCATTGAGCACCATTGGGCCAAAGTACCATGGAAAGTATTAAGTTGAAATTACATTGTATTTACTTGTATTTTATATTTTAAATTGCAATTACATTGTAATTACTTAAACATTAGCTAAGTCATTGAGCACCATTGGCCAAAGTACCATGGAAATTTTATATTTTAAATTGCAATTACATTGTATTTACTTTTAAATATTAGCTAAGTCATTGAGCACCATTTGGCCAAAATACCATGGAATTTTTATATTTTAAATTTTAAAATGCAATTATTTCATATTTAGTTAAACATTATCTAAGTCAAAAAAAAATTATATTTTATATTTTATTTTATTTTGACTAAGTTAAAATGTTAAACATTATTTTTGAGAGAGGACATTGTATTTTCTGTCATTTAGCAACATTTGGACAAAGTACAATGGAAATTTTGTATTTTTTATTTTATTTTATTATTAAATTACAATTACATTGTATTACATTTGGACAAAGTACCATGGAAATTTTGTATTTTTTATTTTATTTTATTATTAAATTGCAATTACATTGTATTACATTTGGACAAAGTACCATGGAAATTTTGTATTTTTTATTTTGTTTTATTATTAAATTGCAATTACATTGTATTTACTTAAACATTAGCTAAGTCATTGTTGGACAAAGTACTATGGAAATTTTTTATTTTTTATTTTATTTTATTATTAAATTGCAATTACATTGTATTACATTTGGACAAAGTACCATGGAAATTTTGTAATTATTAAATTGCAATTACATTGTATTTACTTAAGCATTAGCTAAGTCATTGAGCAACATTTGGACAAAGTACCATGGAAATTTTATATTTTATATTTTATTTTATTATTAAATTGCAATTACATTGTATCACATTTGGACAAAGTACCATGGAAATTTTGTATTTTTTATTTTATTTTATTATTAAATTGCAATTACAATGTATTTACTTAAACATTAACTAAGACATTGAGCAACATTTGGACAAAGTACCATGGAAATTTTATATTTTATATTTTATTTTATTATTAAATTGCAATTACATTGTATCACATTTGGACAAAGTACCATGGAAATTTTATATTTTAAATTGCAATTACATGGTATAGGTGGAGAAATGACATATATATATATATATATATATATAAGTCGTTTGTCCAAAATACCATGGAATTTTTTTTTATTTTTTTTTACTAAGTTAGAATGTTACACACACAATTTATTCATGTTTATGTTTAAATAAATGATCTCATTTTTACATATAAAAATTGTATCTTTAATGTGAAAATACATATTCTTTATGCATGTGTATTAAATTGTAATTACATTGTATTTACTTAAACATCAACTAAATGTATTTACCTAAACCATTAAATTGTAATTACACAATTGTATTTACTTAAACATCAACTAAACCATTGAGCAACATTAAATTGCAGTTACATTGTATTTACTTAAACATATTTAGATAAATGATCTCATTTTTACATATAAAAGTGTATCTTTAATGTGACAATACCTATTCTTTATGCATGTATATTAAATTGTAATTACATTGTATTTACTTAAACATCAGCTTTGTAATTACATTGTATTTACTTAAACATCAACTAAACCATTGAGCAACATTAAATTGCAATAACATTGTTAAATTGTAATTACATTGTATTTACTTAAACATCAGCTAAACCATTGAAATTGTAATTACATTGTATTTACCTAAACCATTGAGCAACATTAAATTGTAATTACATTGTATTCACTTAAACCATTGAGTTTGTAATTACATTGTATTTACTTAAATCAGCGAAACCATTACTGAGCAACATGACAATACCTATTCTTTATACCTAAACCATTGAGAAACATTAAATTTTAATTACATTGTATTTACTTAAACATACCTAAACCATTGAGAAACATGAGAAGCATTAAATTGTAATTATATTGTATTTACTTAAACATCAGTTAAACCATTGAGCAACATGAAAATACCTATTCTTTATACCTAAACCATTGAGAAACATTAAATTTTAGTTACATTGTATTTACTTAAACATGCCTAAACCATTGAGAAACATTAAATTGTAATTACATTGTATTTACTTAAACATCAGCTAAACTTTATGGATGTGTATTAAATTGTAATTACATTGTATTTACTTAAACATTAGCTAAACCATTGAACAACATTAAATCGTAATTACATTGTATTTACCTAAACCATTGAGCAACATTAAATTGTAATTACATTGTATTTACTTAAACATCAGCTAAACTTTATGCATGTGTATTAAATTGTAATTACATTGTATTTAATTAAACATAAGCTAAACCATTGAGCAGCATTAAATTGTAATTACATTGTAATTACATTGATTACATTGTATTTAATTAAACATAAGCTAAACCATTGAGCAGCATTAAATTGTAATTACATTGTAATTACATTGTATTTACTTAAACATCAGCTATCATGTGATCAAGTCCTTAATGGAAAAATGCTCAAAAAAATAGTTTCTCAGACTCAGTTTGACCATATTTAAAAAATTATTAAAAAAATATTCCACAGAATATTCTAGGGAATGACAATACCTATTCTTTATGCATGTGTATTAAATTGTAATTACATTGTAAACATCAGCTAAACCATTGAACAACAATTGTAATTACATTGTATTTACGTAAACATAGCTAAACTATTGAGCATGTATTAAATTGCAATTGCATTGTATTTACTTAAACATATTTAGATAAATGATCTCATTTTTACATATAAAAGTGTATGAACAACAATTGTAATTACATTGTATTTACGTAAACATAGCTAAACTATTGAGCATGTATTAAATTGCAATTGCATTGTATTTACTCATTTTTACATATAAAAGTGTATCTCTAATGTGACAATACCTATTCTTTATGCATGTGTATTAAATTGTAATTACATTGTATTTACTTAAACATCAACTATGTATGTTTATTAAATTGTGATTACATTGTATTTACTTAAACATCAGCTAAACCGTTGAGCAACATTAAATTGTAATTACATTGTATTTACGTAAAAATCAGCTAAACCATTGAGCAACATCAGCTAAACCATTGAACAACATTAAATTGTAATTATATTGTATTTACTTAAACATAACTAAACCATTCCATTGAACAACATTAAATTGTAATTACATTGTATTTACTTAAACATAGCTAAACCATTGAGCATTTAGCAGCATGCATTTGGGCATTTCATTCCTCTAAATAACACTAAATATCCTATTCAAGTTGCCACCACTAACATTTATCCCTAAACTTAACTTTACTATATTTAAATCTATTTTTTTCCATTTATCTAATTCTTTTAATATATATATATATATATATATATGAAAACAATACAATATTTATCCAAAAAAAATATTTATCTTTAACATATTTCTATCAAATAACAAAATATATTTATCTTTAACATATTTCTATCAAATAACAAAATATAGTGCTTTTGGATGGCCATTAAATGGTAACTGCTTCATATTTTGGAATAAAAAATAATTTTAAAAATAATTTTTTAAAAATGGTTATTGCTTCATATTTTCAAATAAAAACTAAATTCTTATTACTTTCTTAATATAATATAATAAATAAATAAATTTATTTTAATCTAATTTAACAATAAATATCCAATAAAATTTTATTATAAAAAATAAATTTTTAAAAATAGTTATTGCTTCATATTTTCAAATAAAAACTAAATTCTTATTACTTTCTTAATATAATATAATAAATAAATTTATTTATTTTAATCTAATTTAACAATAAATATCCAATAAAATTTTATTACTTCAGTCAATATTACTTCCCAATATAATAAAAAAAATTTAAAAGAAATTTATTTTAATCTAATTTAACAAATAAGTATCCAATAAAATCTTATTACTTTTGTCAATACAAGGTGGGACATTATGAATATTTTACTACTCCAATCATGTAATATCCACTATTTTAATCTGCCATCCACTGTTTTAAAATTATTTACAATAAATATATACATACATATATATATAAACAACCTATGGTATTTTTAGTTAATATCTAATTGTATGTTATATGTAGGTGGAATGTATTTACTATATATATATATAAACAACCTATTGTATTTTTAGTTAATGTCTAATTGTATGTTATATGTTAGGTGGAATGTACTCAGCCATGAATCATAAATATATACATACATATATATAAACAACCTATGGTATTTTTAGTTAATGTCTAATTGTATGTTATATGTAAGTGGAATGTATTTACAATAAATATATATATATATATATATATATATATATATATATATATATATATATATATATATATATATATATATATACAACCTATGGTATTTTTAGTTGATATCTAAGCGTATGCTATATATTAGGTGGAATCAAAATATATACATACATATATATAAACAACCTATGGTATTTTTAGTTAATGTCTAATTGTATGTTATATGTAAGTGGAATGTATTTACAATAAATATATATATATATACAACCTATGGTATTTTTAGTTGATATCTAAGCGTATGCTATATATTAGGTGGAATCAAAATATATACATACATATATATAAACAACCTATGGTATTTTTAGTTAATGTCTAATTGTATGTTATATGTAAGTGGAATGTATTTACAATAAATATATATATATATATACAACCTATGGTATTTTTAGTTGATATCTAAGCGTATGCTATATATTAGGTGGAATATTAGGTGGAATGTACTCAGCCATGAATCAATAATTTATATTGCAAGTAGTTAGTTGCCAAATAATATACATGAAAACAGATTACTCATAAAATTTAACATAAGAAATCAATCAACATAATATATTGCAGGTACTTAGTTGCTAAATAATATACATGAAAACAGATTACTAACAAAATTTAGCATAAGAAATCAATCAACATAATTTATATTACAGGTAGTTAGTTGCTAGATAATATACATCTAAACAGATTACTCATAAAATTTAACATAAAAAATCTATCAACCAATGTCTAATGGGTATTCTATTCTGATGTAGTTTGTTCCTTTCAAACAACCATGTTGCCACATTATCGCTCATAAAATTTAACATAAGAAATCAATAAACCATGTCTGATGCTTATTCTATTCTGATGTAGTTTGTTCCTTTCAACCATGTTGCCACAGTATCGCTCTACAAAACCCCTGATCTCTAATTAAGATAACAGACCAACGAAAGTTTTAGCTCTACAAAACCCCTGATCTCTAATTAAGATAACAGACCAACCAAAGTTTTAGCTCTATTCTGTTATCCTTTCTAGTTTATCTACACATGAAAAAACAAATTATCAAGTCAATTTAACAGGAGAAACCAACCAATGTGTGATCTTTATTTTACCATAATCTCTAATTAAGATAACAGACCAACCAAAGTTTTAGCTCTACAAAACCCCTGATCTCTAATTAAGATAACAGACCAACCAAAGTTTTAGCTCTATTCTGTTATCCTTTCTAGTTTATCTACACATGAAAAAACAAATTATCAAGTCAATTTAACAGGAGAAACCAACCAATGTGTGATCTTTATTTTACCATATACGAAAAATAAATTACTATCTCCATTTTTTAGCTCTATTCTGTTATCCTTTCTAGTTTATCTCCACATGAAAAAACAAATTAGCAAGTCAATTTAACAAGAGAAACCAACCAATGTGTAATCTTTATTTTACCATATACCAAAAACATATTACTATCTCCATTTAATATAAGAAACAGGCCAATGTGTGAGTTTTACTATATCATATTTTCCAGTAGTCTTTTTCAATCACGTTGCCATGTACAACCTATAAATGTCCCATCAAGATAAGAGACCAACTAGTGCTTTAGTTTTATTCTGCTATCTTTTCCGTTTTATCAACTAGTGCTTTAGTTTTATTCTGTTGTCTTTTCTGGTTTATCATAAGTTCTTTATTTTACCATATACGAAAAACAAATTACTATCTCCATTCAATATAAGAAACAAGCCAATGTGTGAGTTTTACTATATCATATTTTCCAGTAGTCTTTTTTCAATCACGTTGCCATGTACAACCTATAAATGTCCCATCAAGATAAGAGACCAACTAGTGCTTTAGTTTTATTCTGCTATCTTTTCCGTTTTATCAACTAGTGCTTTAGTTTTATTCTGTTGTCTTCTCTGGTTTATCATAAGTTGTCCTCTTTCGATATTCATTGATCTCATACAAAATTGTCTTCTCTGCATCATGTCTCACAAACAAGTGTGTAGTGTCCAATATGTATAGGATGAATCTTTGATGCTCAGGCTTCGACATATGAACACTAACAAGAAACTGGGCCATTGGAATATCACTACAAAAATGTTTAAAACAATATTATGATACGCAAATCAATGTGATGATACGCAAAAAGGAAAATGTTTTAATTGTAATAACTTCATAATATATGAATGATACTTGCAATTATAAGAGGAAGGTGGCATGAATGCAAATGATAAATCCTTTTTAGTTGTGAGAAATGCAAACAACTTAATTCGCAGCAATGCAATAACAGATAATAGACCTTGAAATGAAACTTACCAGGTGACCAAAAATCCTTTGTATGCTTTGACCATCTTGAATTTCTTCTAGTTTAAATTCCTATATGCTGGTAAATTCCTTGTAAAAAAATGAAATGAATACATGGTTAACCAAGCAAATACTTCAACACATAAATTAATGATGAAGACAGTAGATTAAGAATAAATTTAAGACACAGAATGTCAATCCGCCTCATTTTGTTAAGAGAATTTAGTTTTACTAGTTTTCATGGTCTTTCCTTATCCTCGTACATTTACGTTTAACTAAAGCTATACACGTTACAAAAACTTATCATATCAAAAATTTATCTTACCACGGTTACTAACGTTGAGAAACATATTTAATAATATACATGGTAGAAACACAAAATCAAATTGGAATAGGTAAAAATAAGCACAAAACTGGTTGGCCAAAAAATATATAATATATTCAAATTTTGATAAAAAATAATATTTTTTCATGTACATGTAAATCCAAACCATTAAACACCAAATATGCAAATTTTAATGAACATAGCAAAATGGCATGGAGTGTAATACAGATATGAAACAAAAATAAACAAAAATACATTAGCATTGATGCTTTTAATGGCCTATAGGGTCCATAGTTCAAAAATAGGTTTTAGGGTAATTGTAGGGTTTTAGTTTTGTGAGCTTTTTAATGTTAATTTTTTTGGGGGGAAATAGGAGGTGCCCAGTACAAAACTAATCAAGTTGATCTTTGGTTTTGATTGACTTGCCAATTGTGCTTATTTTAGTCAGTTTTGTGAATCGATGCCCTTGAATGCCCAATAACAATATCCAATATACCGTATGGAAATATACGTGGTTGCAGTCAAGGATAAGTCCATTCACAACAAAAGGGGGCTTTAATAAATATTTCAAAAATAGGTTTTAGGATAATTGTAGGGTTTAGTTTTGTGAGCTTTTAATGTTAATTTTTTTTGGGGGGAATAGGAGGTGCCCAGTACAAAACTAATCAAGTTGATCTCTGGTTTTGATTGACTTGCCAATTGTGCTTATTCTAGTCAGTTTTGTCTTACCAGTCAATTATACTGATTCTAAACGATTTTGTCCAACTAGTTGATTATACCTATTCTAATCAATTTTGTCATATCAATCAATTTTATCGATTATAAACAAATTTGTCAGACCAGTCAACTTTACTGATTCTAATTGGTTTTATCTAACTAGTCAATTTTACTGACCCTGGTTCAAGCTATCACATATGGAATAATTATAATAAGCTTCATCTATTACTTGTGATCTTTGAAGGGAGATGGAGATGGAGATCTTACTGATTCTAATTGGTTTTATCTGACTAGTCAATTTTACTGACCCTGGTTCAGGCCATCACATGTGGAATAATTATAATAAGCTTCATCTATTACTTGTGATCTTTGAAGGGAGATGGAGATGGAGATCTAGAGCTAAGATCAAGAGAAAATTCTTTGTTCAAGTTGATAAAAAAAATGTATTCTAAAAAATCTCAAAGATCAATTTAACATAAGTGAGATGCAAATTTCTGACCAGAAAATCATGATAAATCATGAACAATGATTCAAACCTTCTAGAAGCCATATGATTTGATATGGACACTCAATATTTCTATTTATGAAGGTAATGATTAATCATGAGCATTAATCATAATGTAATTAATCATACTGATTAATAGCTATAAATGACATTTAGGAACTTCTTAACCTACCTTCAATCTTTTAAAATCTTGTTTATCAAATATTTTTTGATTTGAGCACTCAAATTTCTAAAGCATTAGTTATATTAGTGTCAGCATTTTGAATGTTGACAGTCTAAATTGTGAGATAATGTTTACTGCTAATGATCTTTGAAATCAAAAGTAACTTTTTAAACATAGTTATATTAGTCTCTGCATTTTGAATGTTGAGAGTCTAAATTGTAAGATAGAAATGTTTTCTAATGATCTTCGAAATCAAAATTAAGTTTTGAAATCAAAAGTAAATTTTTAAATATACAAATTGGAAATCTATTCGAAATTCAATTAAAAAATGAAAAGCAAAGTCCAAAATCATCATTACTCCCTTATAATTAAAAAACTAAAAAAAAACTACTCAAAATCTAACTATGTGACTTTTAATGGAACAATATACTCTAATGCATCTAATGCTTCGAAAGATATATGATTTATAACAATAAACATAACCGAAATATTTATAACTAAATTCATAATCAACTTGATTTACATGTTGAAATTTACTTGAATTATCATTCTTAAATCAAGGTTAAGACATTATCCTCAATAAAATAATTATCACAAAACATACAACAACTTCAACAACATACTCATAATCATTAGTATAAACATAATTATTTATAATTATAGATAATCTTCATCACCCACCTTTAAATCTACATGCTTTGTGTAATAATAATAATAATGCATGTTCTCTCCAAAAGATCATTCCTACTCACGAGTTATCATGCATTCAACCTACATAGGCCATCAATGCCTCTAATATAAAATAACTATAAGGGAAAGTTACACCAACTTCTCTCCCAACTTCATATTAAAACTATTTATCAATAGTCAAGCACTTTATTTTTACCATTTAGAAATTATAATTCCTAAATAAAGGAAGGGAAATGGACAATGTCTTAAAGACTTTTAAAGGGACATTACGAGTTTGAGCTCAACGTCTGCCATATGGATTTATCATTTATCAAAATTAAACCATACTTTATTTTTAACATTTACAAATTCTAACCATAATAAAGATTTTTTATAATCCTTTATAATTTTTATATTCGTAATTTTTACATTACGAGTTTGAGGTCAATGTCGTTCATAAGAATTTATTTATGAATAATTTCGTTAATAGATAGTCTTATTGGAATTCTTCAAGATTTTGTTTTACAAAATAAGAATCGAGAAATTAATTAAAAATAGAAAATACATTAAATTACTCTAAACTAGATATTGTAATTTAAAGAAAAACAATAAAGCCAAAGAAATTTTTATGTAGAATAATTTTAAAAAAAAACAAAGCAAATCAATCATAGGGAAGGAAGAGGTGTCTTTCACCAGCTAGATGTCTTTGTCTTTCCCTTCCAGGAAGCCGACACTAAAGGACAAGCTTCAGAAGATCAAGATGGAAAAGGGGGACATAATACCACAGTACCTAAGTAAGTTCTCCAATGTCGGGATGAACTTGGCATTACAATTTTTGAAGGTGATCTGGTAAGCCTATCACTTCTACGCCTTCCCAAGAGTTTGCACAGCTATCAAGATTTGGTTAATGGGAGGGAGAAGCTACCAAATTAGGAGCTATTGTGCTCTGACTTGGTGCAAGAAGAGATAAGGTGGAATACCAGAGATGGGACCTCATCCAAAGAAGTGGAAGAGGACTTTGCATTAGTCAGCAAAGGAAAGAAGGCCAAGGGAAAGAAGTACCAAGGTGAAGTTGATTCCATCCAAGAGGGCCAGAAGAAAGACTTGTCCAAAATCAAGTTTTTCAACAGTGATGAATTCAGGCACTATGCCACGAAGTGTCCACACAATGAGGAGAGATAGAAGGAGTGTGCAGTAGCAACAACGGGTGAAGCTTTGGCTTCAGAGTTTGAGCCTGATTTCAATCTCATCGCATGCATGGTCTGCAAAATTATGGGGAGTGTGTGGTATCTCGATAGTGGTGCCTCATTCCACATAACAGAGAATACAGAATTCTTTAATGACTTGGAGGAGAAAGATCTCTAAAGGAACATAGAGTTTGGAGACAATAGAAGGTACAACGCAACTGGTATTGGTACAATTACTTTTCAGAGGGAGTCGAGCTCCCCTCTCAAGCTCAAAGATATGTTATTTTTTTCGGGTCTGAAGAAAAATCTCGTCTATGTAGCGGTGTTGGAAGACCATGGTTATGATGTGATCTTCAATAAAAGTAAAGCCTTTCTGAGGCACATAGCCACGAGGCAGGTGAAGCAGATTAGTGCTAGAGTCAAGAAGCTATATGCACTTGAGGTAGAAGACGCATGCAAAGCCTTGGGGAGGAAGGCAAAGGTTAGAGACATGGTGGTTGAGAGGGAGCATAATTTACCTCTCAAAATGGAGCCTCAAAAGCATCCTCAAGAAGTTTTGGAGCAACCACAAATGGATAAGTAGAGAGGAGACCGAGTGGGGAAATCCACTCGAGCAGGAAAGTTCAATGAAAATAGGAAGAGGGAGCACATGCAACCATACCTCCAGGTGTGAGGTGGTGCGATATGAAACCTTAGCCCAAGAATTTCAAAAATTGGACAGGGTCCATTGAAGTGTGTTTGTATGATGGATCATTATCTTGCTACAGGGGCCGAGTGGATCAATGTCAGTCAAATACTGAGGAGTGTTGAGCAGTGTTGAGCAATGTTGACAGGAGAGTCAGCAACAACACAATTTTTTCCAGTAGACAGTTGCAGATTGATTCTATTTTATTTTATTTTTTTTATAGATGCTTCTTTGTTGCAAATGTTGCAGTTGTAGCAGCAACAAAGAGAAGTATTCCATGCAGTACATTCTCAAGGTGCTAGATTATGGTAAGATTTTAACCCATTTCTTGCTAAGAGGGAGTGTTGAAAATGCAGCAATAAATTCCTAATTTCATTTTCCCTTAATTAAATTAGGAGAAATTCTAATTCTGATTTCAATAAAATGCTTAGAGGAATTTAACTGAAGTGATATGGAACTTACCTTTCAGTTAAATCGGTTAATTCAAGTAGGAAACACTTTATTTATGTTTAGTTATGATTGATTGCTAGAAATTTCTACCAATCAAGACCAGTTAATTTGAGTTATTTTCAATCTAACTAGTTCTCACTCTTAACTTTTTTCACACTAAGTGAATATCCAATTTGTTGGGGTTCCCATGTTTTGGCCAGATTGGCAAGACCAAAAGATGAGACAACATCAAACCACTTTCATACCTCAGGATCTAGCCCTCCTGGGTCCAGAGAGGGATCTCTCTATGATATGTCAAAGGTATATGACTTTGAAGCTCAAGGTTTAAGATGTTAGGCTAGTTATAGGCACAGGGTTTGTTTGTTTGACTTTTTGTTTGGTTGTTGGTTATCCGGAAGGAAGGGTTCAATGTAAGACAAGGATGAGTAAAGAGGGATAAGGCAGAGGTGAAATGATCCAGGAAATATTCAAAACCATTGGGCAATGGAGTCAGGAAAGGATTTTCTTACTATTCAATGTGCAAGCTTTCAATTGGGCTAGTCATCTACAACATTGGATCTTAAAGATGATTGTGTGATGTGGAATGATAAGAGAGGAGGAACAGTAAAGGTTTAGAACACAAAGTTAAAGACCAGCTGGTCGCACAAGGATCCTAGTGGACAGGGCTAACTCTAATCCCCAGTGTTCCCAAATCTTCCAGCTAAATCCTTAACAAGAAACATCTAAGAACTAATTCATTTAATTCATACATCAGAGAGCAGGCAATAACATCCACTACACTGGTTAAATTAACTGAAATCAATTCTTAGATCACAAATATAGCATAAAACATCAAAGGCAAGGAGAGCAGAAACATAGGGTACCTAACAAGGGTAAATCCTATGCCAATATTCTGATGCAAGCCAGTAGAAACGAAATTAAATGAACTAAACACAGAGAAAGGAAAACATCACCGCTGCTTTAGATCAGGATCCAAAGAAATGTGCTTGTCATATTGAATAGCAATACCAGTCAAGT
Organism: Pinus albicaulis; assembly: GCA_034641835.2. Lineage (NCBI taxonomy): Eukaryota > Viridiplantae > Streptophyta > Pinopsida > Pinales > Pinaceae > Pinus > Pinus albicaulis. Next base: position 1,216,714,003 of record CM076583.1, on the reverse strand, counting down.
ACAACAATTCCAATAGCTGAATACTCAATCTGAAATCATATTCCTCAGCCTATCTTACAACTTTACACAGAGACTGTGTCTCAAAAGAAGCTACTTGCAATTTTCTGATAACTGATCAACAACCTTTACAATGAGTTTCTTCATGAATTTATAGCTCTAGAGGAGCGGAGAAGGTAAGTGAAAAACTAAATGCAGCATTAAAAACTTCAGAAGAGGAAGGAGGCCGAAGTCCGCTCTGTATAAATTCTGAGCACTAATCTGGGACACCCTTGGGTGAAAGAGTGGTCTTCGTCAAGTTTCCATTAACTCCAGGTATGTCTCTGATGTACTTGGTTGCAGTACTCTGTAGTACTATTGGTGAATAAACAAAAGATAAATGAATGACTGAGAATTCTGCCATACTTGTGAAACAAATGCTCTGGTAGCTTCAGACTATTGTCAGGGTGGAAATTCCTTTAGGAACACGGCGTATAATAAGAGTTGCATGGGTGCCCCGTCCTTTTTTAGGAAAAAACATTATGCTGATGTAGAAACCCTGACACACTGATTTTTGTGTTGTACCTTCTGTGTGATCCAGGGGTCTTCAATCTGATTCTTTACCTTTAAATCTCTGAACATAAGGCTTATATATCTTCATTTGCGTGCCTTAAGCTCTCTGCTGCTTAATTTAAATCTATGACTATGAAATCTGTGTGTTAATGGCGCCAAGACATTTTCACAGAGTAAAACCCTGGTCTTTTAATGCAAGTCCTGTCGTAGGACCTCCTCGGTTTTCTTCATGATTTCTACCTCTGCACATGGTCTTTTCCTGTGTTTTCTGTCACTGTGACAGAAACCCTGAATCATGGTGGCCATTTACTGTTGGTAACCCTGCAAAACACGAAAACTTGTTACGAAAAACATGTATGGGGGTGGGATGATGTAGACGACTGTGAGGATGATAGTGGGACTGCGGAGAAATGGCGAAAAAATGCAAAGGAATGGTGGAGAAATGCTCTGGTGAAGGTTGGCGAAAAACAGTGGAAGGCATCGAGGCAGACGTTTAACGTAAAAAACATTAAAATTTAATCTTTGAATGGATTATAAAGGGGACGGGAGAGAAAAATGATGAAGATACGTGGACAGATGACGTGGCGGGCCCAGGTCAATGGTGGGCGTGTGATTGAATCAGGACCGTCCGATCTCGGCGGAGATCAACGGTGAAAAATGCATCGGAGGGCGATGGACAGTGGGCCAGGGGTATAGAGACCATAGATTAACCCACGTGCAGCTTCGTTGAGCGATGACCGTTGGATGGGCGATTGCAGATCGGACGGCTGAAAGCGATATCGCTCTGCGTCCTGTACTGAACGATAACGTGCGATGAGATAGCGGTTTTGAAACAGTGTGCCTGACACGCGTCGTCTGATCAGTGGAATCGCTGGGCAATGGGAAAAAAACTCCTTCCTCCGAAAGGTGGTGCGATAGAAACCGGGTGGTTTATGTACAGTGTTTGCAGCGGGGACCACCAGGATGGATGTACGGTGGACCGTCATATATGTGGGTAAATAGACGGTGATGGCGCGATCACGGCAATGGACGGGGTAGACCACAGGCGCTGCAGAGTTAACACGGACCGTCCGATCTGCGCCGATCGACGGTTGATATTGCCTCCGATACCAATTGAGATAAGCACTTTTTTGGTTAGCGCCTGGTTTCGGCACCCAGGTCACACGGTGGAAGAAAAGCCGAGGGGCTGGCCGAAAGGTGCTAGCCCTATTATAATGTTAAAAGTGGGTTTTTAATCCATTTTGGTGCATTTTAAAGCCAAAGGAGGGTAGCGATAGGGAACAAAGGTGAGAATTTGGCTAGAAAAAGGGTGAAGGTGGGTTTTCAAGGGGATTTGGGGAAATTAAGGGGATTTTGACAAAGGGAATAAGAGGTGAAAGGGACACTTTGCAGGGATATAGGGGATAAATATAGACCTTTTGAAGCACAATTTCTGCAAACAATGAAACCTTATAAAGGGAGTCAGCAGAGGGAAATTTATCAAGGCAAAGGCACAGGAGACTTCAAGGATGATGTGTCTTCAGGGGAGATGCATTCCTTGAAGGCTCAAAAAACAATTTATCCCCCTACTTTGCTTTGCCAAAACTTTATAGGGGGGCTAACACAATTAAATTTATCAATCAACCTAAATTAACTCGCATGCAGATAACTCGAGTTACCCAAATGAGATTGGAGTTGAAGGGAAATGTACTATCATTTGTAGCATATTCCAATGTGTATAGGTGGTGCATGCAGTCAAAGAAGGGCCTACAGGGATTGCACAATTATAATTGGGAATTTCCCTAATTAATAGGGGGTTAATCCTTGAGGAACAAGGCAAGGAAATAGGAATTTGGCTTGGGCAAGCCAAGATTTGGTTAAGTATTAGCTAGAGGCAGCTTGTTGAGTAGTGAGACAAATTGTACCAGTGCAGAGGTTGCTCAAGGTTGAGCAAGCATTGTAATTCTTCTCTATTTTTTGACTTATGCAATACAAATAGGAAGGAGTATGAGAAATTGATTTCCCCTAAAATATATCTCTGAGCATATGTGATTGAATCTTGTCTCATGTTTGTTTTGTGATTTCTTGGTCGTTTAATTGTTTCTGCTGATGAGTAGAGTAGATTCAAGTATTTTGTTTTAGAATTTTACATTAGCAGTTTTGAATCTACAAGGAATTTCTACATACAAATTCTAAAAAAATAAAAGTGTCAAAAATTTCATCTAAAATTCAAATTGAAAATCTATGTATAGAGAAAATTTACATTTGTGGCCAAAAGGGAAATGGAAGGGTATATACAATGGAATTGCATCCTTCTCCTTAATGGAACTAAAATGGTTATAAAATCACAATAAGAGGAAGAATCTAACAATTTATTATCTTTAATCAATAATGCTCCTTTCTCCCACAGTTTCATATGTACCTCATCTCTTTATAACTAGCAAAAGGTAGCCCAAGAACTAACCACATTGTAATTTACATATTTACATCAGAATTTCCAGAGAACAAATAATGTGGAGACTCTCAAACAGAGCCAAATACCAGCCAAGAAACATAAATCATGGACCTAGAATCTCCCAACAAAAATTCCATCCGATGCCAATTCTCGTGAAGATTTTTTTCCCACTAAGATTGAACTTATGTCCAACAAGACTTCAAAAAAGAGAATTCCCAAAATATATGCTTCATTGTTTATAACTTTAAACAAGAGAGACAGAGGCCGTCAAAAAGGTCGCTCTTGGCCAAACAATCTTTGAAAGGGAAAACACACAATTTATAGGAAACCCCTAGACCAAACACCATGCAACTTTTGAATCCATCAGCTCCCAATAGCTAATGAAACCCACCGCATACTAACAACAAGACTCAACTAACTAAATATGACTCAGACTAGGCCCTCATGGGATTATTACATAAATAAAGGGGTTAGGGTTAGACCCTAACATGCCCTCCCCCATTAAAAGTAGCCTTGTCCTCAAGGCTGCAGTTGTTGAAACTGCTGAAGAATGGTGGTCAGTTCCCATGTCGTAGCTTTTGGAGAGGTGTCTTTCCACTTGATTAGTACTTCCTTAATTGTGCCACCACGAAGATGACGTTCACGAGTATCTAGGACCTGTTCTGGTTGGAACCAAAGTGAGCCTTCCTCATCTAATTCTCACAGACTTGTTTGAACCATGCAATTGTTCCCCAACACTTTATTGAGGCACAAGACATGAAATACTAGGTGGACTCATGAAGTGGTTGGTAAAACCAGTTTGTAGATGACAGCACCTATATGTTGAAGTACCTGATAAGGCCCATAGAATTTGGGTGCAAGTTTTTGACATCCTTTTTCTTTGAGATAGATCTGCTTATATGGTTGGAGTCATAGGAATACCTGGTCATCTACTTGAAATGACCATTCGAATCGATATTGATCGACATGTTTCTTCATTTTATTATGTACTTGATGTATATTGTCTTTGAGATGAGCGATCATGGTGACACAATTCTGTAGGAGCTGATCAACTGCCTGCACTTTGGAATAGCTAGGGATGTAAGACACTAGTGATGGTGGAAGTTGTCCATATATAGCCTCATATGGTGTCAGCTTAGTGGCTTCATGATAGTTAGCGTTATACCACCATTCACCTAGAGGTAGCCATTGGACCCATTGATGTTTCTTTTCAGAAGTGAAACAACATAGATAGGTCTCCAAGAATTTGTTGACTGCCTCTGTCTGACCATCAGTTTGAGGATGATAAGTTGTACTGAGTTGGAGTTGCGTGCCCTGGAGCTTGAAAAGTTCTTGCCAAAATTTTCTGGTGAAGGTGGGGTCACGGTCTGACAAAATAGAAGTCGGCATGCCATGTATTTTGAATATTTGGTCCATGAAAATTTGCGCCACCAATGTTGGGGTAAATGAATGGGGTAGAGGACAAAAATGGGCATATTTTGAAAGCCTGTCAACAACCACCATGATAATTGATTTGCTTCCGGACTTTGGGAGACCAGTAATGAAATCCATGGAGATGTTTGTCCATACTGAATCAGGGAGTGGTAAAGGTTGTAAGGTTCCTGATTGCTTGATTGTTTCCCCTTTGTTGCACTGGCATACCTCACATAAGAATGTCATTTTCATGCCATTCCAAAAGAAGAAGCGGCGGGCGCATGCATAAGTCTAATGAAATATTGAATGTCCGACAGTTGGAGAGGAGTGCAATTCAGCCAAGATGCGGAGTTTGAGGGCTGAGGTTGGGAAGACCACTATCTGGTCCTTGTAACAGAGAATGTCATCCTACCAAGAGTAGTATGTTGAGGCATTGGGATCTTCTATTAATTTATTAATGAGTTGGGACAGGGAGGGGTGAGAGAATCATTCCTGGCAAGCATCTTGAATCCAATCTGATCGGGGTAGAGAGAGTGATAAAAGGGTGCCCTCATCCTCAAATTTTCGTGATAAGGCATTAGCTACTACGTTGTCACGTCCCATTTTGTAAATGATTTCATAATCATATCCCAAAAAAATTTCCAACCATTTATTTTGTTGTGGTGAGGATAGACGCTGCTCTAGAAAATATTTCAGACTATGATGATCAGTATGAATTTGGAATCGTCTTCCCAATAAGTATGGGCGCCAAGTTTCTATTGCATGTAAGATGGCCATCATTTATTTCTCATATGTGGATCGTTCCAGATGTTTTCCACTGATTTGTTGACTATTTTAGGCCAATATTCTACCTTCATGCATTAATACTATACCAATCCTTGTACCGGAAGCATCACATTCAATCACAAAAGATTTAGTGAATTCGGGTAGAGACAAAACTAGAGTGGAGCACATGGCTTATTTGAGAGCCACGAAAGCTTGTTGCACAGTGTCAATCCATAAGAATGATTTTTTCTTCAGAAGATTAGTGAGGGGATGTGAAATGTGTCCATAGTTGCTGACAAATTTGCGATAGTAACCTGTGAGACCCAAAAATCCCCTCAAATTCTTCAAGGTTTTGGGTTGGGGCCAATCCCGCATTGCCTAAATCTTCTTCGGATCAACCCTTACTCCATCGCATCCCACAATGTGTCCCAAATACTCAACTTCTTCCATTCCAAAGGATAACTTAGATAGTTTGACAAACAATTTATGGTCTTGGAGCAATTGTAGTATTTGGTCAACATGTTGAAGGTGAGTATCCCAGGTGAGACTATAGATGAGAATATCATCGAAAAATACCAGGACAAAATGTCTGAGATAAGGTTTCAAAAGGTGGTTCATGAGGCTTGAAAAAGTGGAGGGAGCATTACAAAAACCAAATGGCATGACCAAGAATTCATAGTGGCCTTCACGAGTTCGAAACACCGTTTTGGGGACTTCAACTTCCTTCATGCATATTTGATAATAGCCTGAGCGTAGTTCAAGCTTGGTAAAGAATTTAGCACCATGGAGTTCATCAAGAAAATAATCCACCAATAGAATAGAGAATTTGTCCTTGATAGTAAACATGCTAAGGGCCCTAAAGTACGGACACATGTGCCATTCTCTGTCCTTCTCTAAAACCATGACCACAAGGGATGAATAAGGGCTCGTGCTAGGACGAATAACCCCTACTTCTAGAAGCTCCTTTATGATTTTTTCAATCTCATTCTTTTGGGCAAAAATATAGCGATATGGACGTACATTTGGCGGGTGAGCTCTTGGGATCAAAGGGATTCTATGATCATGCTCACCCTAAGAAGGGGGAATTTCTTGTGGTTTGTCAAATACCCGCTAACGACGATCTAAGACTTGTTGCATATCTGGATGAATTTGGGGCAGAGTGGATTCGATGGCTCAGAGGGCATTAAATTGAGCTACTACCCCATAATGGCCCTTTTTCAAAATATTCTCCATCCTATGCGAGTTGATGATAGTAGGAGCACCCGCTTGGATTCCCCTCAGTGTATGAGTGTGACCTTCCTGCTTAAAGCTCATATATAACTCTTGGAAATCCATTGTGATAGGGCCTAGTGTAAGAAGCCATTATGCACCTAGGACAATGTCACAACCAACCATTTCAATGGCAAACATGTGGGCTTTAAGGTGATAATCCGCAATTTGAAGCTTAATGTTTTCACAATGGCCCTCACATTTCATGGTCCCCCGTCAGCGATCAATTCTTGGAAATTAGAGACGGCCCTTATAAAATAATGGGTTGCTTCTGCTACATGCTTATGGACAAATTTATGAGTACTTCTGCTATCAATCAACACCACTACTAACCTATGTTTTATGAAGCTGTGGATTTTAAGAGTTTAGGGTGAAGAAATTCCACCCAAGGCATGTAGCGATATAACTGGATTATCTGGCGAAGCAGCAAGATCCTGGTCTGGTTCTACTTTAGTGTCACCTGCTTCTTCCTCATCCATGTCAGGGTTGGGGGCTTCCTTTGTTGTACTTTTTTCAGTGGCATTAATTTGGAATACTTTTGGTTCCTTTCATTTATGACCTGATGAGTACTTATTGTCACAGTAGTAGCAGAGTCCTTATTTCCTTCGTTCTTCCATTTCTGCCGAAGACACCTTCTGAACCTTCAGTGTTTGGGTGGGGCCCATGGCCTGGGTGGGATGTGCCTTTGCAACAAAAGTCAGGCGATTATACTAGGCTTGTACGGAAACTTCCACCTCTAAGGATTTGTGGAAAGTGTCCAACCAAGTAGAGGGGTGGTGCATTCGGACATGGGATTGGATTGCTTCCTTCAGGCCATTCATAAAACATTCCAAATAAAAGTCATCTACTAAGCCTTCAATTCTGATGGCCAATTTTTCAAAAGAAAAAGTGTAGTCCTTGACTGTACTGGTTTGTCGGAGCTTAGTGAGTCATCCCAAGAAATGAGAATCATGATCAAAACGGTCACAAATGACTTTTGAGAAGACATTCCAAGTTATCTTCAATGGGTAACATTTCTGATGCCAGTGCCTTGGTCCAAGTAAGGTGCTCCCACTCTTATTTTAGTCTCATCGTCATGGATATTATTAAGGAGGAAGTATTGTTCCATTTGAGCCAACCATATTGCCGGGTTCGAGCCATCAAATTTGTACATGTCTATCTTGGGCACCCATTGGCACGAAAATTGGGACCCTCCATGGAAGTGAAGGTGATGGTTGGATTCACCTTCTTCCTATGCCTCCACACGTGTCTTCCTTGATATGTGACTCCAATAGAGACATAGCAGCCTAGATTTGGCTACAAAATATCATAATTTTGGTCTCCAGGCTATCAATTTTGTCGTTCACCTTTTTTGCAGCCATTACTTGAGTGGGTTCCGTACATGCACTAGCCTAAATTTGGCACCGCCTAAAAAAATGTGGACTTATAAGTGAATGGTACCACTACAATCAGCTCTTTGACCTAAGTCTTATGGGCTAGGTCTCTAGAAAGCATCCCGAAATGGCTCCAGATTTTTTTTTTTTTAACTCTGAAAGGAGTTTTACTCCCGGCTAATCAATACTACAGTGACCAAATACCCAAAATCTTGATACTACCAATGTCCTGCGAAAATCAGGCCTAGACTAGAGTAGCTGGACCTGAATGTCTGGGTACCATCAAATGTGCTGCAAGAATTACATATGGGTTATGGCAGCCAAACCCTTACTGTACTCTGAGCCAAATCTGTGTTGCAAATACCCCAAAAGCTAAGATGGACAGCATTGGCGGATCAAAACTGGTAGATATGAGTAGGATAGAAAATAAGAGCGGGCTTCAGATATATGGGGTAACTAAGGTCAGAAGGAGTGTCAGGTGCTACAGATCGCAATATATGCAGGGTTCCAACAATAGTACTCGACCCAATATTTCAGGGCACCAACTATGGAGGATCGATCGTACCATTAGCCGTACTACCCAACTACCCTGTTGTACGTGCGAGTAATCTCCCCAAGTGTTGTTCTCAGTGTACTGTAGTAGCAAGACGGCTGATCACTGAATCATGGTTAGGGTTTCAAGGTTTCTTGGGGTCTTCCTATATACCCGAGGGTACGTGGAAGTGAAATCTGTGCACAATTTTGTCTAATGTGCTACTACTTGAAGGGGTACCCACAGGGGTTACAAAGGAGTCCAACAAACATGACCACCTCTTATATTTCCTGCGTGCATGCCTCCCCAAATCCGCAGGTTTATGCACTCGATGGAAAATCACGTGGTTTAAAGACATCGAAACACATCTCTAGCCTAAAAAAAATTCTGCAAAAATTGGAGGTCCCGCTAGTCCTGGAAAGTGCTCTGATACCACTTGTTAAGCACTAGACCTATTAGATGAGCCAGAACACAAGAAATACGAAACAAAATAGTCGAGATAGATAGATATCATAAGAAAATAGACAAGTGATAGATATATTTCATTATGCAGAAACATGATACAATGTTCACTTGCCTCTTCGAGGGGGCAACCTCCAACAAAGCAGAGCTCAATTACAATACGACACAATGCCTCTTCCTTCTATATAAGGATATTTATAGACTAATGACATCCAAAACTCTAACTACTAGTGGTCCCTAACATAACATGGGTTAACCACCTTATTTATTAACTAAGGCCTGTTTATAAATAATTGTGGTCCCTTTTCTAGAATTTGGGTCGACCACTTACAATTATTATTAATGTGGATAACCACTTACAATTATTATTAATGTGGATAACCACTTACGAGCTTTATTGACACAACTTACTAACTATGACTCAAAATAGGCCCTCGTGGCCTTATTACATAAATAAAGGGGTTAGGGTTGGACCCTAACACCTGGCCACATCCCAAACTCTCGTTACTAATGCCTTGGCCATAATTTTGTAGGCAAGATTCAATAATGTCATTGGATACCACCCAAAAATAGAATCTTTAGTTGCATCCTTTGGATAAAGCTTAATAATACCCTTATAAAGTGATTTGAAAAGGCTCCTTGAAGAGAATACCTCCTTAGCAAGAAGACAAAAATCATCACCACACCACCTTGTATAATTCACAAGGAAAACCACCAATACTTGAGAATTTCCCCTTTTGTGTTGATGAGAGGGAAACAATGAACACATCCTTCCTGAACTCCCTAACAAATTTATCCATATCGCTATTCAAAACGTTATGGCGAACCACTCAATAGCAAGCATCCCTAACAACCACAACCAAATCCGACAAAGGGTAAGAAGAAAATATATTTAGGAAATGCTCACTAAACATACCTCAAATCTTGATTGGTAACTCCTTAAAAGATCCATATGCATGGTGAAGACGAAGAACCCTATCCACTACCATATCCTTCTTCAAGAAATCAAACAACTCAAATCCCTCATCAACCTCCTAAATCCACTACAATCTAGCATCCACCAATGACCCTCTAGCAACGTACTCCTTTCATACCACCAACTCAAGCTAAGTTACAACCTCCTTAAGAGTAAGGTCATGTGGATCTTCCTCCAAAAGAATATGCACCTACTCTAACTATCATTTGTCCTCCCAAAGCTCTCTCTTACTAATTACAAGCAACCCCACGCCCTCATAAACTTCACGATGGAACAAATAGTTACCTCCCAACATAATATAAAAGTTCTATCCCACCTATACACTATGCAGAAGAGTACAAAAGTCAAGAAAATCTATATGAGAAACATTTATCTTAAACAATTATGAAGGCTTGGAGTCCACTAGATGCACTTTTGAGATGGAGATCAATAGTTACCTCCCAACATAATATAAAATTTCTATCCCACCTATACACTATGTAGAAGAGTACAAAAGTCAAGAAAATCTATATGAGAAACATTTATCTTGAACAATTATGAAGGCTTAGAGTCCACTAGATGCACTTTTGAGATGGAGATCACAATAAACAAGTGATTCAACCCAGTAGTGCCAGCCATCACATCAATTAGACATATTATCTTGAAAAAGGAGATGTTGTGCCTCAAATAGTAAATCCTAGACAACCTAGCATGTATTATGGAAAAACTCTATATAAATTTGGACCAAGTAAATCATCCACTATAATCTAACCCTTTATTTTCGCAAATGGAATCAAAGAGATAAAGGCTTTGTTCTTAGGCTATGCAAAACCAACCCCCCTCCCATACCACCATCCCAGTCAATTGTAACACACCCAAACCCTTTAATACCCAAAAAGGATGCAGGGGATCCGAAACCGACCACCTATGTTACCTTAAGGAAGTAGAGTTGTCAAATTTTGACTTCCTTCAACCACCTCAAATCTCATTTTCGAGATTACCATCGTCTTTTGCTCACCAATAACTCTCCAATGATATAAATTTCATCTCATTCTAAGATCCACACACAAAGTTTTTCCCATCTAAAAATCTATCGATTCCATGTGTCACATCAACATCAATACAGTACCATGAGGCAACCCTTGACAATGTGTCATTATATCATTGGTTCATATCTACAACCAAACCATTTCATTATGCCAATTCACACAAACTACCATGTCAGACTCTATTTGAATCGTGACAAAAGCCCAATAGCGATTTCCCCAACTTCTTAATACCCAAACCCCAATCTCTCAATACCCAACCCTCAATCTCCCAATAGGTTACAAGTAATTGACAAGAATACCTCCATTAGATAATAAACATTTCAAGATCTTCCTGAACTTAGAATTTTATCTAGAGGATGGTTGATGAATTGACATCCTAACTTATTGAAATTTGTTAGATTGTCCTCCACATCATTTCATTCATATCTACCACTTGCCCTTCAACTTAGGGTCGTCATGCACTCTAATCCACATTGTCATGAAAAATCATCTTACCACATCGACATGCCACATCAACACCACATCAACATGCAACGTTATCCTATAGATTCGTTGTGCCACATCATCATGACACATCAAGTAATAGGTGGTAATATTTAACCACATCAACATGCCACAAAATCTACCATGTGAATATGCCACATCGACCCTTATCAAGTTCCAATAATTTGAGGAGGAAGGCCCAATAGCAAAGGTCCCAACCTATCGGTACCCAATCACCGAACACCCAATATTCAGTACCACTTCATCACTCAACAAGCTTTTAAAGACTTAGAAATATTCACTAACCTGCGAAGGAAACTCAAAACCTCCACCCTCAACCAAGAAACCTCACAAAAGGAAAACAAACATATGGCCCATGGCCAAATCACCACTCGTCCCAACTAAATGAACTTCTCACTCCCTTAGGAATGCAAACCTTACATTCCAAACTTCCAACACTTGCACACAAAGAGAGTAGTATCTTGGCTTATCTCCAAAGGGAAACAAGTTCCTCTTAGATCTTAGCAATAATCATTCATATACACATAAACATAAGTACATAATTATATAGGCTTCTATGAGCACTACATTGTATTTGAGAATTAGCTTGTAGAGTTGTCTCAACCAAGGCTTTCATTACATGGCTTATTATGTTCTTCTTATCTTTCTTCTTATTAGTTCATCAAGAAAACATCAAAGCAAATACACATAGATCAAGGACACTAGATGTAGGAAAACAACCAGGGAAAAAACCCACTCTTGCGGAAAACCAAGTCAGTAATTATTCCTTCAATAGTGATTCTTGAGATTCTAGACCTTGACCCAGACTTCCCCCACACCAAGTCAGCCTTCCTTGTGATCCTTCCTGAATCTAGTTGCAGCAACAGCAGTAGCAATACTATGATGACCTGTAACTTCAAACTTACATCTTGAGACTTCGATCTTGAGGTAAATACTTTGATCTAGCTTCAAAGAATTCGATTTAGGCCCAATACGACTTCTCCAAGCAGTAGCATTCAACAAAACAAACTTTGACTTCCTCTTCTCTTGGCAGCAACACCTTGGCAGCACCTGATGCAACAACTGTTGCAGTAAAACTTTGAGAACTTCGATCTCCCAAACTATAGGTCGAAATGTAAAAAGAGTGGTGCCAAAATTTTGATTTTCTTCAGCTCCTCAAGTGTACCCAAAACCAAATCCAGAAATTCCTTCTCCTTCACTTCGCAAAGTTCTCTTGTTGCAGCTTCCAGATCGAATTTCTTTGTTGCAGTGAGATGCATCCAAGTGAGTTCGATTCCACTGTATATATAGGCTTCTGATGGGTTCGAATTACTGGTCTGGAGGCCAACTTGATCACCTTAAGTCCGACTTGATGTGGAGGCTTCATAAATCATATTTGACCCAATATTTTACCTATTTGTGCGATTCAAAAGCCCAATATGGATCAATTTAAATCTGCAATAATCCTATAGACTCAAAATAAAACCTAGAAGTCCACAATAGGGACTTTGACCTCAAATAAATATGACCCAAGCATGAAACTCATGCCTTAATAAGTCATTTGATAATAATATAAAATTATTTTCTTTATTCTTTTGACAAGTACAATAAATATTGACTGGAGTACAATTTATGAAGAACGAACCTAGTTACATTCTTCAACACTCCTCTCCTCTTTGTTCACCATCTTTTCAAAATTCCTTGATTTTTCCTCTCCTCCTCTCCTCTCTACTCACCATATTTTCAAAATTCCCTGCCTAATTGCATGTGCTCTCCCATGTAGTCAACCAAAAGTCTCCAAAAAGGGGGTATGTAGCCCATTCCTTAAAAAAAAGCCAATATCACTTCCCCACTCTTCTCATAATTATGGCAGTTGGGTATTTCAACTAGCAAATCAGAAACATAGACAATTAATTCAAGGTAAGGTAGGAAAATTCCCCGATTCCCCCTCACGCCTTCTCTTTCAAGCATCGAGATATGTGTTGGTTGTTGTCTTCTTCAACTTTAATATATTAAATAACATGCATATTTACATCAATTAAAATCTATCAAAATGTTCATGCTAGTCATCCCAGGATTACGAGTGTTAAGTACATATTACAAAATGTGGGGATTGAAAATGGGTGTTACATCAACCATATTGAAGTTTCCGAAAATAATCCATTCTGCATTCAAAAGAGAAGACTCCATCCATGTTCACAAGAAAGTACGACCTGAACTAAGGCTTGGAGAATACATTAAGAAAAACCCTAGAAATCTCTCCTAAAGCAAAAGAGTAATTCACACCTCAAGTCATTCTCAGAAACTATAATAAAACATTGTAGATAAGGTGAAATGGCTAACATCACCCCCCATCCCGAATCATGAACAATAGCCCAAAAGGGGCCATTCCAAACATAACTCATGTGTGTTGAAGTTCAAATCCAATTGATTTGAACTACAACAAAAAAATGTCTATGGTTTAGCTTTATGAAGAAATCCATAAACAATCTCTTTCTACCTAGGATCATCATCCATTATTTCCAATGAAAAAAGAGAGCTTCATTCAAAAATATAAAAAAACTGCCAAAGTGCTAAACTTATTATTCATCGCTACAAACCCCAAAGAAGATGTACCCCTTTCAGGAAAACTCACTCAATTCAAGCATACTAGTTCTTAGTAGCAATATCCATTTTCCATGCAGATAAAGAAAATTGTTGATTAGTAACAAGATCCATTCTTCTCAGAAGCAGGAGATCACCCTTTGCATTGGGATCAACCTCCCTTTGAACGAGTTCTATCATGGTTGACAATGACCATACTACCTATTGACCATATAAGATCACTTGAAGACCCCATGCTTGAGGATATGTCAAAGGATTATTGTACCTGTAGAGTTCAAATTTCGTCAAAGCTTTCAAGTTGTTTATTCTTCTCATCTTCTTCTCTATTGTTCTCAAATTCCTTAATCCCTGTGGGGATGTTGTAAAGTGATGCTAGCATGATGAAATAGAGTCATGTAATAGGCCTAGGTAGCTTGGGACATTGTCATCAAGTGAGTATACTCTAGGGATTTTTTTTACTGGTTAATTATTTGTGCTTTCCAGCACGTAACAATTAATTGAGTTCTTTCTTGGAGATATAACCCCAAAGCTAGAGTGCGGCTTAATGGCAAGGCCTAGGGTGAGTCCTAGTGTCTAGATTCATTTTATATTACCACATTAATGTAGAAATTTCGGAATCTTAATTCTTATGCAGAAATCAATTCTGTTAATCCGGTTAAACTTCTCCTACTTATACAAGTTATCAATTGAATAAATTCAAGTCAACATCAAAGAAAAACACATAACAAATCTCTACCAATTCAGATCTAGAATAAGCATATGCACACATAGACAAAGTGACACAGTTATTTCTGGACAAACTGTCCCCGGAAAAACCCAATGTGGGAAAACCGGTCTCTGGCTGCTGGAGGGCTCTATTATTAAGAATATTTCTAAATACACAACTCTGGGTTCCAGATATAGAAAACCCTATAAAGAAAACTCTAGATCTGCAGCACCTAGCTGATCTATGACCAACAATACTGACTAATCCACACCCTCAAATGGGATTTACAGAACTTAGCTAGATCTAGGCCTAAAAACCCTAGATCTACCCCTGAAAGACACTGCGTCAGACTCTGAAGACCTCCAAATGCTCAGCGCTGTCACTGGAAGGGACTGTGTTACCCTAGACTGGGTGATGCAGTCACTACGCTGCACCTAAAGGTCTCTGTGTAACCCCTGAAGGGTTTCCTGAAAATCACGTTGTCTTTGTTGTTGTTGCTGCCGTCTGCTGTTGCTGCTGCTGCCGTCTACTGTTGTTGTCATCTACTGCTATTGTTTGTCGCTATTGTTGTTTGATGCTGCTACTGTTGATGTTATTGTCTGTTGTTGTTGCTGTTGCCTTCCTCTGCGCTGTCTTTCCTGATCTCTTCTTTGCTTCTTGTGTATTCTAGATCCTGGGATCGTATCATCCCCTTGGTCTAAATTCCCCTCTATGCAACTAAAACACTTGAGAATTCTTAACAACCCCGCCCTAGAATCTCAGCTTAGCTTCAGTGCTCTGCCTCTGTGTGTCTTACAAATGACCCCAAGCCTTTCCTTTATATTTTTGTCGTTGACAAATCAATGACCAAGATTAAATCTTTAATCAATGGCTAAGATTAAAAGAAAGCTTGATCTGTGTGACTTAAGACAATTTCATCACATGTTTAATTAAATTCACTTTAATTATTTTATTTTCTTAAGTTTTAACTTAGGAAATACATTAAAATAATTAATTAATTTAATATCTCCTAAACCAGATGAAATTTCCCAAATCCATTTCTGGGTCTTGTAGATCAGGTGAACTCTAGTCCTTCCTCAAATTTGAATTTCGACACAACTAATACCCCAAATACCACAATCACAACACTCCCTCACCAAGCATCAGGCCTTGCTCTAGCAATACATCACACTTATGCATTACATGATTTTGGGTACTGGTTCTGTGCTGCTGAAGCTTGGCCTCCTGCCACTCAACACTGCACTGCTACTGCCATTATGTACTGCTGCCCATGACTCTGCCACTACCACTGCAACCACTATACTGCAGCTCCCTCTCAATATGTTGCATCTGTGATGCTCATAGCACTACCATTGCTGATCTGCTGCACTGCAACTTCAGTTGTTAAGAGAAACAACTGAATCTCCTGCCCAATCTTTCACAAACAAGTTAGATGGGCTGCATCCTCATCACTGAGGCTCCATAGGCTACATCTAAAGAACGATGCATGGCTACAGCTCTGCCTACGTAATCAAACTCCCTCTGCACTACTAAAGTCACATTAGCTCCTTGTGCTGAAATCTATCACGCTGCTGCTACACTGCGTTGTCCCACTGAAGCCCTCTGCACTACTGAAGTCACATATGCTCCTTGTGCTAAAATATATCATGCTACTGTTGCACTACGTTGTCCCTCTGAAACTCTCTATGCTGCTGCAACTCTGCACTACGTAAGCAGCACTGCTCTGCGCTGTTGAAGTGACATCAGCCTCTGCGCTGCTACTGCTTCTACGTTGTTGATGCTATGCTTTGCGCTTCTCCTCCCAACCTCCATATCTGCCTCTACCTCTTCCTCATCTGTGATCTATGCACCCACTGCTCCACTTGTCCCACTACTGTCTTAAGGTTGTCGTAGCTCGCTTGTGATCCAAGAGATGAGCTGCTCAAGGATCCCGCCTTACTTCCATGTAGCTCCTCTACATGTCCATGTCACCCCACCTCCGTGGTTCATGAGCACTCATGGCTACATCATCTCCTGGCCCATCATATTCCACTACTACTTTGGAAGAAGATGTTTCCTTGTCCTTCTTTTCTAGACAATGGCTGGCAAAATGTCCCATTTCGCTACAATGGAAGCATTTGATCTTAGAAAGATCATTCTTCTTCTTCAGTTGCTTCTTTGATACCAAGGTAGCATCTTCCTCCTCTTCCTTCTTAACCTTGCTCAACGCAGGGCTATGTTGCTTCTTGGTGAACCTTCGTAGTTCTTCTTTCCGCAGGATCGACCACAAGCTGTCCCAATCTGAGAGGTCCGCTCTGCCCAAGATACTTTGGACAAAGGTTTTTCACTCATTCGTGACTGCATTTAAAGCAGTCTTGACTATCACTGCATCATCTACGGTTGCACCCATTGCAGTCAATTGATCCTTGATTAATTGCAATCTAAAGAGAAAATGCTTAATGTCTTCTCCCTTGGTCATCATGAATGACCTCATTTGGGCCTCCAACAACATCTTTCTTTGGACTGATTTTCCCTCATATAGGGAAGTCAAGGCCTTCCACATCTCATTAGTTGTCCTCTTCTCAGCTATGTGTGGCACAATATGATCATTGATACTATCCATTATCAACTGCTTGGCATGCCCAGCAACTTCTCTATGCTTCCTTAGGAGATCTGCATCTGTCGACGTGGCCAGGGTTTGCTCTGCATGATCTCTTAGACCATATGCCTCTAGGAAAATTAGGATCCTAGCTTTCCATACCAAAAAGTTTGAGAGGCCCTCTAGCCTATATTGATCACGCAGTCCATGAGGACCCATCAGCTAAGAATGTGCCGGAGCTCCTCTTCTCTACGCTAGAGATCTTGGATCTAGGCTCCTTTTCGAACTGGGAACCCTCTACTCCCTTTGACACTTGATTTCTCTCCTTGGACATATATCAAATTGTTAAGTCCCTATATTAATAGTGTAGTACCTTATTATGTTAGTGTATCCCCCCTTATTGTTATTATTGTACCCCTATAACCGCCATATTGTTATTATTGTGCCCTTAAATTATTATTGTTAGGTTGGCTAGGATTACATTGTGGCCCCATGGACTCCTATATATAGAAAGGAGGTTTTTTAATTTGTATCATCCAATAATTGTTCATTCACGTAATGTATTGGAGGTTTCCCCCTCGAAGTGGCTTATTTATAAGGCATTAATATCTCTTTTCTTCTCTTTTTGGAGCTAGTTTCACAACATTTGGTATCAAAGCTTTGAGATTCTAGGGTTTTGCTGCTCCAAACAGGTCATCGTGGCATTTTCACTATAACTTTTTTCTACGAAGGTTCAGAATCTAAAAATTTTAGAGTGCGAAGCCACAATCCTGAGGAACATCATCACAAAATTTCAGATATTGGTTCGCAATATTTTCAGAGATATGATCTGTGGAAGTTAGAGATTTTTGAGGCTTCTGAATTTCATCTCAAAGATCGTGGGAAACTCTTCATAGATCTCTCTCTGAGCATCGAATTAGAATGCTGTAAAAAGTGGCCGCAAGTACACGGATTGTAGTTTTTGGTCTATCAATTTTAGAGACAAAAGAGGAAATAGTGACACATGGCAAGTCGTACAAGTTCGTTACTAAACGAGTCCAAAATTGGGTCATTGTGGGAGATTGGACATAACTTTGCCTTGAAGAATCCAAATCAAGTCAGACCTGTGGCATTTGAAAGAAGCTTCAGAGGACTACTATAGGGCCACATTTCAGATATTGAGGATCTTCAATTATATAGATAATTCAATTCAATATAGAGCTCTACTAAAGCAAGAAAAAGGTGTGTCTTCATTTTTTCGAATTGCATAAGTCTTGTGTGAAAAATCAGTTTGAAGTGATTCCAAGGGCATATTGAAGCATAGATATTAGTATTGGATTATAAAATGCCACCTAAAAATAATTCCATACCAAATAAGCCCTCAAAAAGTTATATTATGACGCATGAAGAGAAAGAATTGCAGTATGAGATATCAAAATTACGATACCAAGTGCAACAAATTTCGATCTTACGAAGAGCAACCGAAGATGACATAGATGGTTTAAAAGTAGAAATGGAAGCTAAGTTGGATGATTTGAAGGATCAAATAATAGCTAATATGGATGATAAATTAGTGGAAGATCACATCGAGCATCAACAAAAAGTTCTCCAACTCTCAAAGGATAACCCAAATTTGGTGCAGAATCTACAGGAAGATCAACATCACATTGAAAGAAGTTTTGAAGCAGTCACAGAAACAAGAACTTGACAAGTACGATCAATTTCAGAGTATCTCAGCAAGTGAAAGAACTTTCATGTAGAATATTCCACATGGGAGGATGATAATTTTATACAGAAGCATCAAGAAATAATCAAGCGCTGAGGACAACACTTGTTTGAAGGAGAGGGGCATGTTAAGTCCTTATATTAATAGTGTAGTACCTTATTATGTTAGTGTATCCCCCCTTATTGTTATTGTTGTACCCCTGTAACCCCCATATTGTTATTATTGTGCCCTTAAATTATTATTGTTAGGTCGGCTAGGATTACATTGTTGCCCCATGGACTCTTATATATAGAAAGGAGGTTTTGTAATTTGTATCATCCAATAATTGTTCATTCATGCTAATGTGATATTGGAGGTTGCCCCCTCAGTGGCTTATTTAAGGCATTGATATCTCTTTCTTCTCTTTTTGGATCTAGTTTCAACCCAAATCATTATGATCCATCTTCTTCTTTCATCCTCTAACTAAAGCTGTAAGTTTGGATTGTAAGAAAATCTCTGAGAAGATGATCTCTTCCCAAACTTTGTTACTTGTGCTAAGTTTAAAAATCGAAAACTTGAACTTTAACTTGACTCTTCTAAATTTTTATAACTTTTTTGCAAAATTTTTACGATCCCAACGGTCAGAGATACGAATCCCACATTCCTCTTTGGTTTAGCCAACGTTGTTTTGAGTGCCTCTGTGCGATAATTAGTGGGCTTGCTAGGACACAGTGTTGGACAGTGTCACCCTTCCCTCTGCGTGATTATGCTCCTGAAAACTGTGCTATCCCTTCAGATCTTCTTTTTTGCTGCCTTTCCAACTTCTTTCTACAGCTAGATCCTTCAGATGCTTCAGCTGATGACCCTTCTAGATCTGCAATTGCTCCGATACCATGTAGAAATTTCCAAATCTTAATTCTTATGTAGAAATTATTTATGTTACTCCGATTAAGCTTCTCCTACTTATGCAAGTTATCAACTGAATAAATTCAAGTCAACATCAAAGCAAAACACATAACATATCTCTACCCATTCATATCTAGAATAAGCATGCACACATAGACAAAGTGACACAGTTATTTCTAGACAAATTATCTCCGGAAAAACCCAATGTGGGAAAACCGGTCTCTGGCTGCTGGAGGGCTCTATTATTAAGAATATTTCTGAATACACAACTCTAAGTTCCAGATCTAGAAAACCCTACAGAGAAAACTCTAGATCTGCAGCACCTGGCTGATCTAAGACCAACAATATTGACTAATCCACACCCTCAAACGAGATTTACAGAACTCAGCCAGATCTAGGCCTACAAACCCCAGATCTGCCCCTGAAAGACACTACGTCAACCTCTGAAGGCCTCCAAATGCTTTGCGTTGTCACTGGAAGTGACTGCGTTACCCCAAACTGGGTGACGCAGTCACTACGCTGCCGCTAAGGTTCTCTGCGTAACCCCTAAAAGGTTTCCTGAAAATCGCGTTGTCCTTACTGTTGTTGTTGTTGCTGCTGCCGCCATCTACTGTTGTTGCTGAATTCTGTTGTTGCTGCCATCTATAAATACTGTTGCTTTCGTCTGCTATTGTTGTCGTCTGCTACTGTTGTTGTTGCCGTCTGCTGTTGCTGTCGTCTGATGTTGTTGTTGCTACCTTCCTCTGCGTTGTCTTTCCTGATCTCTTCTCTGCTTCTTGTGTATTCTAGACCTCGATATTAGATCACCCCTTGGTCTAAATTCCCCTCTTTGCAACTGAAACACTTGAGAATTCTTAGCAACCCCACCCTAGAATCTCAGTTTAGCTTCAGTGCTCTGCCGCTGTGTGTCTTACAAATGACCCCAAGCCTTTCCTTTATACTTTTATCGTTGACAAATCAACGACCAAGATTAAATCTTTAATCAATGGCTAAGATTAAAAGAAAGCTTGATCCATGTGACTTAAGACAATTTCATCACATGTTTAATTAAATTCACTTTAATTATTTTATTTTACTAAGTTTTAATTTAGGAAATACATTAAAATAATTAATTAATTTAATATCTCTTAAACCAGATGAAATTTCCCAAATCCATTTCTGGGTCTTGTAGATCAAGTGAACTCTAGTCCTTCCTCAAAATTTGGGACCTAGAGCACAACTGATGCTACCCCAAATACACAAAATCTCAACAGTTAAATCATTTGTGAAATTCCATGGAATTTGATTAAGTCTAGGGGTTAATTTTTAAAATTTCCTAGACAAGAATTTTAATAAATTATGTATGTGGACATTTGACAAATGAAAGACTTTTCGAAAAGGGGGCACTGAGCAGCGAGAGGAGGTGGACGATGGCTACTGTTACAAACCTTAGATATGGCACCATCAAGTTTCTACGGACAGTTCATGGCGATTTCGGTCCCAGCTAAGTTTTTTTTCTAGCTCCTTGCCTTTGTGTTAATACTTGTTCTCCATTGGCAGGTTTCAGATCTGTTTCTGGACAGTTTGGAGTTAGGATTGTTTTGATTGGGGTTTATACCTTGGTTTCAGTGTTTTTTATTTCTCCTTTGCTAAACCCGTGAGCCTTGGGCCCAAACTCTATGCTGACAACCTCCACTTGTTGCAGACAACCTCCTCTGCGCAAGACTGGGGGTCCATGTGCTGATTACTCCTTAATCAGCGGCCCCTAGAAGTTTCTTACTCTCCCCCTGATTTCTTTCTTGGCTTTTCCCCGACCTTTCCGGTTACCCTCGCGGCGCGTTTACTCCCTCACTGTATTACATTTAGTGGGTTTCCCATTTTTTTCGCAGGCACTTTTGGCCGAGCACGACTACGGTCAGGATTATTTATGAGGAGGAGGTGGACTATTCTTCTGACCTGCTAGAAGGGGTTCAGATTTTTAATTGGCCGACAGACTGGGGTGGTTTGATACATGATGTGGTAGCCATGGAGGTAGGTGAGTCAGCGAATCCTTCGACCCTGCTTGCTCAACCAAACCCGATCTCCTCTGTGGACTGTGCAGAACCGTTTTTACATCGGTTGGATTCTCCGTCATTTTCTATCCCATCGCCATCTGTCTTGCGACAATGGGAACAACAAGCACAAGAGTCACCTGATGTTTCACCGGGTATTGTTGCTGCTCCTGGACTTGTTATCTCGCAGGTTAAGGATTTGGCTTTCTTGGATCTGAATATCAACAGGGCAAAGATAAATCATCAACAACAGCCTACACAGGTTGAGTTTTTTCCCACTGTGGTTCTGGTTGTTTCGAGGGTATTCCCCTTACTGCACCTCCCTCAGATGATGCTAAATCATCGAATTCAGATGAACCCATAGAGCTACAGAGAGATTCACAGGGCTGAACACAGTGTCGCGGCAAGAAAAAGCCTTGCTACACCAAGAACCGAAATAGTCGCGACATCAACTTTGGTCAAGGGATTGGCATGGTGGACATTGAACATACTGCGTATACAGTTATAGTGGGCAAGTCTGGGGCAGGTACTATTCTTTTTCGAGGCTCAAGATCTGGATTGAGGAGATTTGGGGTAGCTCTTTGGAACAATTACCAAGTGTCTTGACCATGAACAAGCGCTGGTTCGCCCTCATTTTCTCACAACCTTATATGGTGGATTGGGTCCTCTCCAAGTACTAGCACCTTGAGATGCACTCGGTTCTGTTGAAGCGTTGGACTCCATTATTCGACCCGGATAAGGAGAAATCAGGGGCAGGTCCGATTTGGGTCCGACTTCCTAGCCTTCCTTTACAATTCTGGAATGAAGACTCACTTCGCATCATTAGGGAGGATCTTGGCTTATACTTGGATCATGATTGCTCCTATATGGAGACGGGAAATATATCAGTGGCCTATATTATGGTCTACTTAGATACGCGGGAAGGGCTCTATGATGGTTACAATATTTACTTCAATGACATGGTCCGATATCAGGTGATGGATTATGAATGGGTTCCCTTCAGATGTCACCGTTGTCATGTGGTTGGACATCTTTTCAAAGAATTCCCTCTTATCGTCGCAACTTCTCCACTCACCAAAATTGTGGTTCAAATGGCTACTCAAACGGATCTTGTGTGCATTATTTTTACTGTGGAAGAGGATCAGCTTGGCTCCCGCACTCAACCTACTGAGGTGCTATGGACTTGGCCGGTCACACAAGTTCGGTCCCATAGCCATGCGGCCTACACCACACTAGAGGACTCGACACTTATCCTGGGTACCTCTCTTGCTCCTGCTCCTTGTTGCTTTGTTAATTCTCTTCTGCCCAATTTATCTCTGTGTAATGATATTCAATTCAATATTTTTAAATTTAATCCCCTCTGTTGCCTTGTTGCATCCTCCCCCCCCATCGATCACTCCCACCATCCCTCTTACCTTGGCTGTGATCTCCTCACTTAGTCATCTCATTGACTCTGATATTCTCTCCTCCAGTCATCGCTATTTAATCCGCACATACGTCCCCTCGTTTGCACATCCCACTCTCAGCATCGGTATGGACTCTGGGACCTCATCAACCAAACCTAGGGGTCGTCCATCTGCTATCACCAAGGCCATTAGGAAGGCCAGTATGGAGGTGGATGTGGGCACTCAGACATCAATTTTTTGGGTACTTAGAGCAAGGAATTCCCGGGATTTGGTTCCCCCATGATCTGTCTATCCTATAATTGTAGGGGTTTAGCCAACCTTGATAAAATATTGGCTCTCAAGCGGTTGCTTCAAATTATTCAAGTTGATGTGCTTTTCTTACAAGAAAATTTGGGGGATGGATTATCGATTTCTAAAGTTTTATCATCACTTCTACCGGACTGGTCCTTTGAGACCATTGACACCCGTGGTCGATCTGGGGGATGCGCCATGGGTATCAATAATAAATCCGTCCTTGTTCAAAGATGGTGGGGAAGGGAAGGAACCATTGGTGCTGATATTATTACTAGAGATTCAAATCTCGCGATCACCTTGATCAATGTTTATGTCCCCTGTAGACATCGTGAGGGATTTTGGGATTCCTTGTTGAGAAAATCTATTTTGCATCAGAACAACATCATTTTGGGAGAAGATCTTAACTTCTCTATTGAAATTTCAGAATCTTGGGGGCCGTGGTCCATTCCAGACTCCTTATCAGAGTACTTTGCCACTCATTTGGAGGTGGTAGATGTATTAGATTTGGACATGCCTAAGAAGTCGCCTACCTGGAGGAACAAGCGTACTAGGGTCGCGGCTCTAGCCCAGAGACTGGATCGTAAGCTACCCCTGTTTACTCATTTTGACAAAGCTCGACAATGGGTGGGTTCGGGGGAAGCCTCTGATCACTCGCCGATTTACCTTGAGTTTCTTGTTGGTGAACAAAAGCCTCGAGCCCCATTCAAATTCAATGTTGGTTGGCTACTAGAGCCTGAATTCCACTCGCTGGCCACTAAGGAGTGGAAGCACTGTGCACATGCCCCTGAGCAGGAACCTGCTAGAATCCTCAATGATAATATTAACTGCATTAAATCCCTCACTATCAGCTGGGCAAGAAGGAAAAGGTGTTTCAAGGACGAGGACCTTAAAAGTACTGAACAGGAGATCGCTCAACTGACTGGTCTGGATTATTTGGGATTCTGATCGTCGGAATCAAAAGACTGACTTATTGCTCTGGAATCCACTAGAGCCACTATTCTAAGGAAGAGGGAGGAGGAGTGGCGACTCAAGAGTAGAGCCATTTGGTTAAAGGTCGGGGATGAGAACGCTAAGTTTTTCCAACAGTGCGCTAAAGGAAGGAGGACCATCAATACTATTTGGGAAATCACTGATCAAACTGGTCGCGTGGCCAATACACATTCTCAACTCGCTGACATGGGTATTCAGCATTTCTCCAAACAATACAGAGCTCCGAATAATGTAAATTTATCGAATATTATGCATATTGCTCAGACTCTTCACAGGTTTGTTGAGGAGGAGCACTTGTAGGACCTAAATGCACCTGTCACGTTGGCGAAAATCGAAGGGGTGTTAAAATGGTTCAAGAAGGAAAAAAGTCTAGGGCCAGATGGATGGATCATTGAATTCTACCTGTTATTTTTTTAACTGATTGGAAAGGACCCCCTTCATGTTATTGAAGACAACAGGACTACTGGAAAAATTTATGATGGTTTTAACACCACCTTCATAGCTTTGATTCCCAAATGACTTCAAACCGATTTCTCTCTGCAACTGTATTTATAAGATCATATCAAAGATCATTGCCAATCGCATCAAGCCCATCATCTCTCAACACATTTCCAATGAACAATTTTCTTTCCTTCACCAGAGACAAATCCATGAAGCTATTGGCACTGCAGAAGAGGCACTTCCTTCCATTAAAACTAAAAGACTCAAGGGCACCATTCTTAAAATTGATCTGGACAAAGAATTTGACCATGTAAATTTGAACTATCTGCACCTCATTCTCATCTGGATTGGCATCCCTCATTCATTTACTAATTGGATTATGGGATGCATTACGAATGCCACTTTCAGTATACTTATCAACGGTGCAGCCTATGAATTTTTTCATGTTGGGAGGGGTCTTAGGCAAGGTTGCCCCCTCTCTCCTCTTCTCCTCCTTCTCATTATGGAAGGCCTCTCCTCCCTCATGACTCAGGCTAAAATAGATGGATCCATTCATGGCATTCACTTAAATTATTTTATTCAATTGAATCATTTATTATTTGTTGATGATGTTATTATATTTCAGGATGGCACTTTCCAGGACAATTCTCAATTTGTCAACATATTGAACATTTTCTGCAAAGCTACTGGGATGGCTCCCAACAACAATAAGTCCACCATCATGATGACTCGTTGTTCGAAAAATGAAACCAGGTGTGCCTTGAGGTTCTTTCCTTTTGAATGTAGGCATATTGAGGACGGATTAAAATACCTGGGGTTCCAACTCAAGCCTAACGACTACCATATCAATGACTGGAACTGGTTGATCGCAAAAGTGGAGCGCAGGATCAATATCTAGCAACACTGGTGGCTTTCGCAAGCTGGGAGGTTGGTGTTAATAAAATCCATCCTGGAGGCCATCCCAGTTTACTGGATGTCGCTTACATGGCTTCCTAAGGGTTTGACCAACATACTACAACAGATTTGCAGACAATTTCTCTGGCGAGGTCGAGACAGGACCATATCTTTACCTAGGTTGCATGGGATAAAATTACTAAGCCAAAGGGATGGGGTGGTTGGGGATTAAAACATCTCTCAAAATTTGCTACTGCATTGGCTGCTAAGATGGGATGGCACCTCATTTATGGGCACAGCATATGGAAAGAATTCATAAGCTCGAAATACATTGCTCCTCGCTCTCCGTTGGACTGGATCACGGGAACCATCCTACCTACCCCGAGGTCTTCAATTACATTAGGGGAATTTTGAAGTCTAAAATGGGCCTCCTAAGGAAAATGTACAATCAAATTTCACTTATGAAAACCAATCACATTTTAGGAGATGACATCATCCCTAATGGTTGAAGTGACATTGCTTGAGTTAAAAGTACTTACTTGTTACATTATCAATGGTGGATAAAAACTCATGGTTAACCATGGTAGTGCTCTAAGTACTTTTAAAGTCAAAGTAAAGTACTCATAATAAATGTCATTTCACATTTTTTGAATAAAAATATATTATTGTCATTTCATATTTCTTGAAAGAAACAATGCATATCCCTATACATTTATTATACTATTTTATACTATATTATTTTTATATAGTATATTAATTACATGTTATTATACAATTCCAATAACATGAATTTTAATTAATAGCATATAATATAATTAAGAATTTATAAATTTATATTTATATTTTATTTTAAGTTATCTAAGTACAAAGGACAAATGCATTAGTTGTTCAATGATAATGTTTTTTTTTAAAAGCTCATTCTTATTTATAGTCACATCAATACAATTTTTTTATTAATTTTATTTTGGTACAACTTTTGAATTGAATTTAACTATGGTTACATGATTGTGATGCAAAAAGTGAATTGAAAATTCATAAATATTATTTTATTGGTTTAGCTATTATTTTATTATTTCCTTAAGAGGACCATTTTAGACCTCAAAATTCCCTAGTTGTTCAATGATAATGTTTTTTTTTTAAAAACTCATTCTTATTTATAGTCACATCAATACAATTTTTTTATTAATTTTATTTTGGTACAACTTTTGAATTGAATTTAACTATGGTTACATGATTGTGATGCAAAAAGTGAATTGAAAATTCATAAATATTATTTTATTGGTTTAGCTATTATTTTATTATTTCCTTAAGAGGGCCATTTTAGACCTCAAAATTCCCCTAATGTCTGGAAAGTTATTACTAGACACATTTATTATACTATTTTATACTATATTATTTTTATATAGTATATTAATTACATGTTATTATACAATTCCAATAACATGAATTTTAATTAATAGCATATAATATAATTAAGAATTTATAAATTTATATTTATATTTTATTTTAAGTTATCTAAGTACAAAGGACAAGTGCATTAGTTGTTCAATGATAATGTTTTTTTCTTAAAAAGCTCATTCTTATTTATAGTCACATCAATACAATTTTTTTATTAATTTTATTTTGGTACAACTTTTGAATTGAATTTAACTATGGTTACATAGATTGTGGTGCAAAAAGTGAATTGAAAATTCATAAATATTGTTTTATTGGTTTAGCTATTATTTTATTAATTCCTTAAGAGGACCATTTTAGACCTCAAAATTCCCCTAATGTCTGGAAAGCTATTACTAGACCCATCCATCTGATCAAGTAGGGTTTGGCTTGGCACATCGGATCTGGCACTAGTGTCTGATTGGGTGAGGACACTTGGTTGGGTTGCGATCAAAATTACAAACTAACACCGGACATCAGGCAACATTTGGCACAATCTGGCTACTTAAAACTATCTCAGGTTGTCGACCCTCTGTGCACCACATGGACCTCCCAAGCCTGGCTATTGGCACAAGATCTGAACATACCTGTCGTTGGGAAACCCATCTAGAACAGATTCATAAGGGCGCTCCAGGCCACGAACATTCGACTCAATGACCATGATGATGAACTTTTGTGGGCTCTCTCGCCCAGCAGAAAATACATCCTAAAAGCTGGCTATATTTCACTCTGTGCATCGTTGGAACCTCCAATTAAACAATGGTGGTGGCATGCTATTTGGAAGCTGCAAGCATCCCCTAAAGCTAGACTTCTCATGTGGTGTATACTCACCAAGTGCATCCCCACCTCGAATAATCTTATCAGGCGAGCCTTCCATGGACCCTCCCGATGTTGCTTTTGTCTCTCACAGGCCAAAGACGACTTACATCAATTCCTTGATTTCCCTGTTATCAACCAGTTTTGGCACAATGCGGCATCTACTCTGCGATGCTCACTTACATGGCATTGTCTCTTTATTTTTGTGGCTTCGACCAATTGGTGGTAGGATACATCTCGACCCAAGGAAAGGAATATCCCCCTTCTCATTGCCTGGGGTGTCTGGATCAATAGGAACCATATTATATTTATGCACAGGGCAGTGGACTGGGACCACACCTGCAGTAGCATCTTTTCCATTTATCAACTAATCCCTGATGCTGTTCATCCTACACACCACAAGACTATTGTTCCTGAAACCATTGATCACTCATATCCTTGGGCCTATTTTGATGGTGCATCAAACAATTTTGGTTGTGGGGGGTGTTGTATTACACATATCGGAAACTCATTATTTTCATCTTAAGATGGGTCCCGGTCTGGGTTCTAATAACTATGCTGAACTCTATAATCTACGGCTTCTTATACTTTTCGCCCGTGACCATGGATGCAACATAATTCAGATTTTTGGGGATTCACAAATTATCATTAACTGGTTCAATTTACAGACTCATTGTCATACACACACTCTATCTGCATTATTGGAGGAGGTTCTCTTGTTGAAATCATTATTTGACATTATCTCTGTCACTCACATTTACAGGCGAAGGAACCAAGTGGCCGACTAGCTATCCAAAGAAGCATTGAAGCTAGAGTGGGGTCGACGACACATTGTGGAGCATGATGATGCTCAGGAGTACCAATTCTATCATCGCCCCTTCATTAATGATCTACAGGCAATGGACACAATCTCCTCATAACTGCATTTTATATTTTATCGCACTTTTTGGTGGCATCTCATTTTGTCTTTTGGTGACAGAACTCTATATTTATTTTTGCTTGCATTATATTATCCGCAGCTATCATATTCATTGTACATACCATTATTAGATTAGATGATACATTGATTTTAGCTGATTATCTGGCATCTACTTGACTCTTCAAAGGTTTGGACTTTGTCTAGGAATACTCTTGGATATGGAATACTCTTGGATATGCTGTAAAATGTAACATGTAATTTTTCTTATCATTAATGAAAAATTATGACTTTTTTCCTAGGAAATTAAATTGTGTATGTAAATTGTAATAAGTGATGTCTAAAAAAGTTGTATGGGGTATGAGCGCTAAAAATTACACCTCTACTCAAATTTTTAGTAAGTCACACTTGAAGGTTAAAACATAAGTTATGGACCCTCAAAACCCACTTTTTCCTAAATTTAGTGGGAAAATGAAAGATAAATAACCCAAAAAACAATTAAATGGAAAAAATTAAATACACCCACATGCCAATTGAGGTGGAAATTAATTGGAAAATAATCCAAATCAAAAATCAAGTTGGAAGTTGAGTGGGCACCCACATGGCACAAGGAATAAAGTCACATGGGAAATTAATGTTGTGGACCAGATATGTCAAATCGAATGTCCAAGAAGGGTCAACGCACGAGTGGAAATATTTGATAAACATTTGATTAAATATTTGAGAAGATAATTGCAGAGTATTGTCTCCACTATATTCCACTCTCATCCACACTTGTACGCAGCTCTTGAGGGCAGCATTTATGCAGAGTAGATAACCATACGTTGGCAACCTCAACACACTTTAGTTCAGCATAAATGCACAGCAGATTGAGGATTTTAGTTGCAAAGGTGTCTCTCCATTGGGCTTGAAATTTTCATGGAGTTTGCGACCCATCTCACCCACCATTCATCACACTTGGAATCTACAACAGGGAAAACAAATTTAGTACATGTTTATTTTGTCCAACTCAAGAAAAATTTTGTCCACTTTCCAAAAATCAATTTTTGCACTATTCAAATTTTTCTTCTAATCTCCAGTATTTGGCTCTCACATAATATTTTCTCCATTCTTCTATTTATATGGGCCTTTGGCTGTCATTTTGTATTCTTGATACAAGCTCTTGTGCTTACAGAAGCTTTGCTCCGTTGTATACTTTCATTCATCAATGCAATAAAGACTATAGGGTTTCACTTATGGGATGTTCTTCCACCTTCAATATGGTATGAGTATTTGATCAATTTTTTCATTTTTTTCTACTTGTGCTATCATATTATTTGCTTCCATATGCTTTTAGAGATATGTTGATGTAGAATTACCCTGCATTGACATATGATTTAGAAATTTTCTCTAGATATAGAATCCTCTAGTTGATTTCAAATAAATCTCTAGAACTCCTTTATCATTGTTTATTTCTAAGTCTATATGGATATAATCTTTGTTGAAGTTTCGTAGAAGAAACATATTTATTGGATCAAGCTTCAATCGTGAAGTTCTAGGATGAACCACTTGGAAAATTCAAATTTTTCTTCTGATCTCCTCCCTCTCTCCACTTGGTTTTTGTCTCTCACACAATATTTTCTCCAGTCGTCTATTTATATGGGCCTTTGGCTGTCATTTTGTATTCTTGATACAAGCTCTTGTGCTTGCAGAAGCTTTGCTCCTTTGTATACTTTCATTCATCAATGCAATAAAGACTATAGGGTTTCACTTATGGGATGTTCTTCCACCTTCAGTATGGTATGAGTATTTGATCAAATGTTTACATTTTTTTCTACTTGT
Source organism: Pinus albicaulis (assembly GCA_034641835.2). Taxonomy (NCBI): domain Eukaryota; kingdom Viridiplantae; phylum Streptophyta; class Pinopsida; order Pinales; family Pinaceae; genus Pinus; species Pinus albicaulis. Next base: position 1,216,683,199 of record CM076583.1, on the reverse strand, counting down.
GCTATCATATTATTTGCTTCCATATGATTTTAGAGATATGTTGATGTAGAATTACCTTGCATTGACATATGATTTAGAAATTTTCTCTAGATATAGAATACTCTAGTTGATTTCAAATAAATCTCTAGAACTCCTTTATCATTGTTTATTTCTAAGTCTATATGGATATAATCTTTGTTGAAGTTTCGTAGAAGAAACATATTTATTGGATCAAGCCTCAATCGTGAAGTTCTAGGATGAAACATCCCACTCTTGGGTGTGCTTTTAGAGGAGCTCTCATTTTCTTTATCTTAAACATCATTTGAATTATCTTGTAGGGACTCCTTTATCATTGTTTATTTATAAATCTATATGGAGCTAATATTTGTTAAAGTTTCGTAGAAGAAACATCTTTATTGGAGCAAGCTTCAAGCATGAATTTCTAAGAGGAACCATCCCACTCTTGGGTGTGATTTTAGAGGAACTCTCATTTGATTTATCTTAGTCTCATCATTCGAATGATCTTGCAGAGACCCTAGCACTAAGTTGTAGACGAGTTCAATCTATTCAAATTATTTAATTCAAATATCTCATGTTTTCATTGGTTTAAATTTTCTATAAGAACTTGATGATGGTTAAGCAAAAAGGAGAGTCTCACACATACTCTTTAGCATAGTTCCTTGTAGAATAATTGTAAATATTTTCCTCATTCCTATAATTGTTGTCCACTGACATTTGATTGGTTCTGCAGCCTTTGTTAACTCATTATTGTGGTAGGTTTGAGGGAAAAAGAAGAAAGCATACTTTGGAAAGAATTTTTTTTTTAGGAAGGTCATCGGTTTTTTTAAGGAAGCATAATTCTCCTACAAGACTGAGAGTTTGAGGGAGGCTCACATTTCCATTTTGGGACTAAGTGTAGTTTTTTCAAGCGGCTGCAATTTTTGGACAGAATTTTGTCACAAATTTCCTTGGAAAGTTTTCCCATGGTATTACACCTCCTTATTTAGAAGAAGGACTCTTTTCTTGGTGGATTGATTTCATAATGTAGTTTCTAACTCTCATGTTTAGTTTCACTCGCATGCACTCTACTTTGCTAATCTAATTTGTTCTATGCATGGTTAGTCTCTAGAATTAACACAAAGCTCACACTTCCTTCATTTGCAAAGTTGAATTTGTCAAGTTTGCCACTTTCATAAGTTCTTGTATTATGCAATTTATTGTTGCTTAAGCTACAACACTTGCGACATATTTTTTGAGGAACTCATTTGATGTGCTTTCAAGTTACAATATATAAGCAAGTGCTTTACATTTTCATTAGAAAACTTTGATTTGTTCACCAATCTACTTTAATTGGAAATTGTTTTCATGTCAATTTATTCTTTAAGTGCCATCTTGATTACACTGTTCTTTTAACATATTTCTTAAAGCATTTTATTCCTCATCATTTACTTGAAAATTTTTACTTGAGCAACTTACTTTCTAATTTCACTGCTCCTTTTGACATATTTCTTAAAGCATTTTATTCCTCATCATTTACTTGAAAATTTTTACTTGAGCAACTTACTTTCTAATTTCACTGCTCCTTTTGACATATTTCTTAAAGCATTTTATTCCTCATCATTTACTTGAAAAATTTTACTTGAGAAACTTACTTGTCTAATTTCACTTGGCTCATTTGGTTTGCAAAAGTATATGATTCCATGCAATTTTCATTTCAAATCTTGTGAAGTGACATTGAGCTAGTTTCACTTTAGTTTCTTCCTTTGAAGTTTTGGTACAATTTATCTTGAGCATTATTTCATTTCATTTATTTGGAAGCATTGCTATCAACACTTTTCTTGGAAGCATTAACACTCAATCATTTCATTAGGCATTTTAGTATTAAACATATTTAAAACTTACCTCCACACATAAGCTTGGTTGTATAAACATCACAAGACAAAAATTCATGAATTTTCTTCCATCTGGTACGGAGTAAAGTTCCAGCACGTGACCTCGCAGTTCTCTTGGAGGCTTTGTCCCCTAGTAGGAACGAAGGCACATGGATTTGCAAGTCACCCCAATCTTTACCCTCTCGTAAAAAATTGAAAAGGGGATTTCTCACCTTATATTAGGCATCTAAAACTAACCAAGGTAACTACATTTCACATAGTTTTACATATCATCCTAATCAAATTGTCTTATGATCATTTTCAATCTTACTTGCAATATTGTTATCTAATCCTTGTATTTGTCATTTTGAGATTTATTGTCTCATGGTTATTTGATGTCATTTTCTATTTCTACTTAATAATTATTTTACAAAATGTGATCCCTATTCACTTTTGCAAGTTATATTTCTTATTTCTCATATTTCATATCTTGATTTAACATTGGTTTTGCTAGATTACTTGTCATTGCAAGGGTTTTTGTTACAGGTCATTTTATCACATCCAATCAAATGGCCTAGAAACTGAATCAATCATCATCCTTTAACACTTTACATTCATCCCCTGCAAAACCTAGAACATCTTCTCTCCGAAAAGTCAAGGAATTTTGGGTTAAATAGCCAAAAAGCCTAATTTTTGGACCCATCGCACTTTCCTTTCATGAAAATTGCACTGTTGTAAGTTGTACACATAGCAACTACACTGACCAACACTTGTTGCCTTTGCTACAAGTGTGATGGCCTCTAGAATTCGATGAAAATAAAAAACAAATTTGAATCTTCTATTTCCAAAAGCTTCCTGAGTGGTTTTAATTATTTATTGTTAGATCAAAGATCTCGAACTCCTATACCTAAGGTATTATCTCTTATCCCTAAAACTTATCCTCCCTCATACGTAGATCTAAGTCCTAGATTGGTAAATCCCAAACCAACCCATTTACCTTATAAAGTCACTACCTCCCATAGAGTATGGGTTGCCTTTTGGAGACTCTTAGTTATGCCCTCATGTTGTTGCTTTGTGCTTAGGGATCATTTATCCATCAATGCACTTAAGTTGTGATTGGAGGGCTTGCTTTGTAGCAAAGGAAGGACAAAATAGTTTGGAGACATCTACAAGGTCAAGATTTTTAGAGGGTTGTAATTTCTCCTTCTTTCATTAATACAAAAAGTGCTTTGTTTTCATATACTTATGGCTCATTAATGCATATGTATTACAATGCCTTCTTGACTCGTTTAGAGATGTTAGTATATGTTATTTGTATGTATTTCTCTTGCTTGTTTTAGTTGTTTTGCGGGATCCATTTATAGCATTTGGAGTTGGAACTAAAGCTTACAAGCAGAGAGAAGAGGAGAAATTACATTGGATTCCAGCTAGGTCTTTCCTCCATGTTCTAATTTCTCCAAGGAAAGAATAATTATGTGTCTATGTTGTTTCTATATCAAGCCATTATATCTAGGGAGTTCTCTTATGTCAACAACTCAAATTGAAAGCGACTCAATTTGATTTGTTCAAACAGTTATCAGTCTTAAGAAAATATAATTATAAGCTTGGTAGGGTTTGTGTTTCGTCTTTTAAACAAAATTAGCCCAACGCACTTTTTGTTTTGAGATAGTGTGACCCAGTGCACTTCTCTCTCTGTAAGTGCGTTAATTCACACTTTTACTGGAATCATTATAGCTCTGTTGTGTATTAAGTGTGGCTCATCATGGTTTCCCAATTCATTAAGTGTGACCCATCGCACTTTGCACTGATTCCTGTAGGATGCAAAAGAATTGCATTTTTATGCCTTGCTCTCATTTATGTTTTGATAGCATGATTTTTATCGAGTCTCTGAACTGGACAAAGTCTTTATAAAGCTAAGAGTGTGTTTAAATTTGAGTGTGATTGCCCTTTGATGAGAGATTTTTTGTTTTTTATTTCTACTTGTCAATTAGGATTTGTGATCACTTAGCTTGATTGTTGATTTGATAAAAGAATTTTCATATTCAAATTCCAGTATTTGAGTTTGTTTAATTCAATAATCTCGCTACATTTCATTTTTCAGCACATTTGAAAATTGAAAAAAAAATGCATTTTCTCATGCATTAGGGCTTTGGATCTTTTCATTGGAATAGTGAAAGTTCAAGATCTTGTTTGGAAGAATTGTTTGTTGCATTATTGTTTGAAATTCCTTCCTTCCCTTAGATATATCTTCATAAACAAAAAAGTGTTATTTTAATCATGATAGTTGCATTATAGGAGTTCAAGTGAATTCGTTTCGTGAGCCTTGAAACTAAAACTTTAGTCAAGATCAACTTTAAAATTTATTCAATTAATCAAAAGAGCATTTGAAACATTAACAACACACATAGTAGTCTAGGCTAGAAGACATGTTCCGACATCGTTAGACGTAGGAGTTGTCGTTACTTGTCAGCAATACATCCCGAGGATGGTTGGTTTTAAACATACATCAGAGTATATCAGAATGTTCTTCCACATACCTTCAGGTATATAGGACGACACTCCACGTACATTTGAGTATATAAAAACGCCCCCATCGTACGATTACACATTAGACAACACTACTATAGACTGAGCTTCCACGTACCTCCAGGTATATTTTGGAAGTCCCCACAAGTTTGCAATCCTGCCATAGGTAACTGAGTTGGAAGTCTTGTTAACTGTGATACATCGAACGAAATTCAAGCATATTTGTTGCTCGTACTTAACCGTATATTGCAGTTCACAAAATTCGAGGAGATTTCCTGGATGTACTTAATCGTATATTGCAATTCACAGTGACTTGGTAATCCTTATATGCCTAGTTACCCCTCTTTATTTTTATTTGTGTTTTTACTTTTCAAAATCAATTAATTAACTCACTTTATACTCCTTAGTAAACCTTAGTTTGAATCTTATGGCAATAGTTCTGGAGTCTACCGGTCATGGAAACCCCTATGATGGGAATCATGGTCATTTTCCCTCTTTTGGAAATATTGGTGCTCCATATATGGCTACATTGGCCCTTCCCGAATTTACCATAGGTTTACCTATATGGTTTTTTCAACCTCATTGGTCCCAAATGTCCAAATTACTCCACAAATGAGTCCTCCACCTAAACAACATCAACCTCAAGTTGACCCTTTTCCTTCTTCACCCAATGTCTCTTCCTTCGTTTCTTCTTCCTTGCCTAAAGAAAGTATTGGTGCTAGTACCCAAGAAGCTAAGAAGAAGAAGAAAAAGCCAAATAAGCAAAGGGGCAACCAAGCAGCCATTGTTATGAATGCAACTAATGTTGAGAAACCTTCAAAGACCCGTAAAGTTAAATTCCCTTGAATGCTTTGTAAGAGTGATCTCCTTCTTAGAGATTATCCTGGTATTTCACAGGTATTAGAAGAATGGTCCATAGGCTCACATCAACCTTCATCATCTGCCTCTAGAGATCATGTTGGTGACAAACCATCAATTAGTGATAATAAGGTTCCTGGAAAGAAAGGAAACGTTAAGTTTCCTTGTAGGTTATGTGAAGGGAATCATCCAATTCACCTTTACCCTTGTTTGGATGAAGCCTCGAAACTGTTGGAAACCCCTACTGCTTCTCAACAACAGCTCCCAGCTAGTTACCAAAATATTTCCTCGAATCCTCCACTAGTTGATAAATTAAGTTGATCCCAATCCATCTTCAGTCAATCCCACTATCTCTAAATGTGAATCCCGTGAGTCTTTTCCCAACCAAAAATTGGTTGAGAAAGTGATTAACCCAATTCAACCTTAATTCGATCGCACATTTCCCATAGAGAGTGAGGTTCATACCACTTAGGTTCTTCTCATTTCTTCAGATCCCATCGAACAAGGGGACATTTCTCCTGTTGTCACATAATACCCTCAAGTAATGAGATCATTGCATTTGATTGTAATCAATTAACAGAACCTCTTCTCCCTTCTTACATGCCTTTTCAGATCAAGGTGAATACATGCAATAAAAACATCTATCGCATTGTTATAGATGAGGGAGTTTTTTATAGCATTTTATCCTCAACCGCTTGGAAAGCTTTAGGTTCCCCTCAGCTTGTGTCTGTTGCTTCGAATCTGTTAGCTTTTAACAAAAAAACTAGTCAACCTTTAGGGATCCTTCCTCATTTGCTTATTACTTTGGAAAGAAAGATTGTATGTATTGACGTTATGGTAGTCATGGGCCCCTTGGATTTCAATTTTCTCTTGAGGCGAACTATATTTATGCTATGAATGTTACCGTGTCTACACTCTTTCGAGTGATGTGTTTCCCGCATGATGGCAAAATAGCGACTATTGATCAACTTTCATTCGTTGGTCCTAATTTGATTGTCAATCATCCAACTTCCCTAAATGTTCCAATTATGCAAGTGGCATCTCCCCTGCCACAGGTTAATTATGTGGCAACCTGTCCCATGCCCATACCTACTAATGAAGATGAGCCTTTCACTATTTGCTCAACTTTTTTTACCTAGATCCAATAAGTGATATGGTAAATCATTTGCCAGGGTACCAGGGGCATTGAAGCTTGATCTTTCGATTAGATCCATGTACATGTCTTCTTGTTAGAGCTTTATTCTTCCTTTTGATCAAGCCCTCTTGGAATCCATGGCCTTTTAGATCTCTTTATATGTCTTCCTGTTAGAGCTTTGTTCTTCCTTCTGATCAAGCCCTCTTGGAATCCATGGCCTCTTATAGACCATGATTAAAGAAAAATTGAGTATAGTTTCTTTACTTGTGTCAAGCTCGTTAAAAACTGAAACAAGGTGTTGAGAATAGTTCATTTTCTTGTGTCAAGCTCGTTAAAAAATGAAACAAGGTTCTCGGAGCATAGTTCTTTTATTGTGTCAAGCTCTTTAAAAAATGAAACAAATCGTTTCCCATTGATTTGGTTCTTTGACTATGATCTCAATTTCAATATCAGAGATGTTAGCTTCATTTCATCCGCCCATAATCCTCTTCCTTCCATCCTGGTGACATATTTCTATTAGTAACCAGTGGTCTATTTGGGGTTAGTGAGAAGAGTTGTCGGACGAAATGAAGTTGGGGGGCATGCCTCTACCCTTACGTTGGGGGCATAAACCAATTCCAAGCATAGTCTCCACATGTTTCAAGCTTTGTGTAAAAATGAAACCATCTTCAAGAAATCTCAAGCATATGTTTTCCTCGTTTCAAGCTTGTGTAAAATGAAACTACTTTCAAGTATTCTCAAGCATAGTTTTTCTTTGTTTCAAGCTTGTATAAAAATGAACCCTATCCCATACTTTATCTCTCGTGATTTCCATTTTTTATCATTCTGTTTATTCCAGATGAGCCTTGGTTTTCTTACTCCATCGTCCTCATCTTCTTGGTCAATCATACACTTTCACTTGGTTTTTACCCTTTCCCGAGGAACTGTTGTGATGAGTGGTCTTATTAGCCAACCTCTACGTGTTTTGAGCATTTCCATCATGATTGGAACCAGTTACTACCCTTTATAACACTGGTTCCTCCTGGAGGAGTTTCTCTTTAAGCTCCTTTCAGACTCCCAACCATGAAAACATTGTCAAGCACTTGTCTTTTCGAAGTCGTTAAAGTAAATGAAAAGACGTATGCCCAGTATAAGTTTAACCTTTTTCCGGACTGGATATACTATTTACGAAAAATGAATACTTTAGTCGAACATGGATAAAAGGTTATCTTGGGTATTGTTTTACGCCTTTTCAGACCCGGAAAAATTTACGAAAAGGAACATCTTGGAGTTTTATTTTTCACCTCTTTTTCAAACTATCTAAACATGAAAAAGAAATCGAGTTATGTCTTCATTGGACTTGTAAAATTGTTGAACAACATTAGTCTCATCAAGCATAACAAAGGCGGAACCACTCCTTCTCAAGGTTCGTTAAAAATACTTAGAAGGATTCATCCGAAGGATGAACTTATAGATCAAGCATATGTTATCCTCCTCAAGCTTGTCGAAAATAGAGTTATTGGCCAGAAATGGTTGGGAAGTTTGGAAAACATGGCATCAAACCTATTAATGGAAACAAGTCACGCTTGAACATGACACTCTTTCACTTCATCTCTGTGATTGCTTTGGGTTGAGGAATATGCTTGCCTCTCACGATGGGTCTTTGAGGCAATGTTTCCAACTCCATATTAGTGTCACTGATATGATCAAGAGAAATTCCACCCTCACTCGACATCTATTACAATACCCTTAAGCCTTACTTTATTTTTGTCGCTCATGAACCAGCTCTGCATCATCACATTCTATCTCAAATCTTGATACATATTATGTGTCGTTGATGGGAGATACATTAAGGCCCTCCTGCAACAGGTCGCTTCCTATCGACATCAACACATTATCCAGGAATCTGACTTAGAAACACCCTTCAGTGCCTTGGAGCTTGCATACCTCAATGGCAAGTTTCCCCGCTTTCGACAACAGGTTCTCATCGTTGGCCTTCAACCGAAAGATTTTGTGTGGTGTTCGACTTCAAATTATTTATTCGCATCGCATAGATTGAATGTAATTCCTTCAAAACCATTATCGTTATCGACGGTTCCTCTTGCATCTTTTAATGGTTTACATCATTGGTCGGTAATCAAATGGTGTCTACCATGTTCGACTCCAACACATTTATTCACATGGTTAGGTTTGTGCTATTGAGTGACAAAGGTAGAAGACCCCGAATCTAGTTTCATCCATCCGAGTTACGATTTCAAGATTCATACAATATTACAAAGTATGATGGCTATGATCATTCGAAAAGGTATCCAAGCATGGGTCCACAATTTGTCATCAGTGGACATAAATCTGATTATGGTACATGTATGTGTAAATTGGCTTATATATTGAGTATGGGTATGCCTACCTCATAAATGATATCATGATAATTATATATTGCAACAAACAATTGATGATCTCGACCAATCTATTTTTTATCCGAACTTGTCACATGGTAAAGCATTTTAGTCCTCGACCATTGCTTTTGACTTTATACTTTAGGGGGAAATTTGTTACAGGTCATTTTGTCACACCCAATCAAATGGCCTGGAAACCAAATCAATCATCATCCTTTAACACTTTGCATTCATCCCCTACAAAGCCTAAAACATCTTCTCTCCAAAAAGTCCAAGAATTTTGGGTTAAATAACTAAAAAGCCTATTTTTGGACCCAACACACTTTTCCTTCATGCAACCTGCACTGTTGCAAGTTGTACACAAAGAAATTGCACTAGCCAATGCATGTTTCCTTTGCCGCAAATGTGATGGCCTCTAGAATTCAGTAAAACTAAAAAAAATTCCGCAAATGTGATGGCCTCTAGAATTCAGTAAAAATAAAAAATCATTTTGAATCTTCTCTTTCTAGAAGCTTCCTGAGTGGTTTTGACTATTTATTGCTAGATCAAGATCTCGAACTCCTATACTTGAGTTATTATCTCTTATCCCTAGAACTTATCCTACCTCATATGTGGATCTAAGTCCTAGATTGGTAAATCTCAAACCACCCCATTTACCCTATAAATTCACTACCTCCCATAGAGTTTGGGTTGGCTTTTGGAGACTCTTAGTTATACCTTCATGTTGTTGCTCTGTGCTTACTTAGGGATCCATTATCCATTCATGCACTTAAGTTGTGATGGAAGGCTTGCTTTGTGGCAAAAGAATGACAAGATAGTTGCTAGACATCTACAAGGTCAAGATTTGTAAAGGGTTGTAATTTCTCCTACTTTCATTAATACAAAAAATGTTTTGCTTTCCTATACTTATGTCTCATTAATACATATGTATTACAATGCTTTATTGAATCATTGTTTAGAAATATTAGTATATGTTATTTGTATGTTGTATTTATCTTTCTTGTTTTAGTTGTTTTGCAAGTTCCATCTATAGCATTTGGAGTTGGAGCTAAAGCTTACAATTAGGGAGAAGAGGAGAACTTGTGTTGGATTCCAAGTAAGTCTTTCCTCCATGTTCTAATTTCTTTAAGAAAAGAATAAGGCTTTTTATCTCTGTTGTTTCTAGATCAAGCCACTAGATCTAGGGAGCTCGCTTCTATCCGCAAAAGGGAATTATCCATCAAAAAGTTTTCATTACCATTGTGCAAGTACTTGTTATTTACATTTGAGCAATTATTTACAAGGCACTTGTTTATACTCTTTACTTTTGAATGTCATATTGATCATTATTGAATATATCTTTACCCTTAAGAAGTAGTTCCATTAACCTTAATCTCCTAGAACGTCAAATTTCACTTTACTAATCACTCTTAGGGACCACCACCCTTAGCTTAATAAAAAGAGAGCTTTCACAGAGAGAGTTTGAATTAAGTGGCAGCCCCTTCTCCAAATTTTCCACCAAGAACACAACTTTTGGGGCTGAATATTTTTTCCACGTTAACCTAGGTGAATAAGCAAGGCAACAACACTATCTTGAGCGAGTTCTAGTGCGGTTGAAAATGACCATACAACCTCATCATAGCCGCGAATTAAAACCTGGCAACCTAACCCCATGTGGAACCCTCAAACTTGACCAACCCTCAAACTTGACATTGATTAAATTCACATGGTCATTGTAATTTTCCACACAAAGTCATTGTCCCCTAAAATCCTAATGTTATTGACCCTTAATATATTTTTTTTTCTCTTTCGCTATGAATTCTAATGAAGATTTATTTAAAAATCCCAAATGGGCAAGCCTTATCAAAAAAGGCAACCTCCATTAAATTAATTACTTTAAACTTCAATTCTACGTTAGGTGTAGTTCCACAAGTAGCATATTCCCAAATGTAGCATATCTACCAGAGAGCTAGAAGGTAACCCAAAAAAGACGTGGTCTAAAGCTCTTACAAGTACTAAACCCTACAATTCATAATCATCAAAGTGAAAATCATGTTTTCTGTTTTGCTATAAATTCCAATTAAGATTTTTGTAAACTTTAAAGACCCCAAATGAAATTAAATGTGGAAATTGGCATCCGTTTTGAAGGAAAGAAAAATTTAATTGAAATGATTATTTTAATCCCCAATTATAAGAGACATGCAAGTTCAAAATTAGCACTTTTCCAAATGTAGCATATCTCCTATGAAGAACTAGAAGGCATCCCAAACAAACGTGGTCTACAGTGGTTACAAGCACTAAACCATACAATGCAAATGCATAGATAACAAAGTAAAATTAAAAGATTGTGAATGGTTCATACATTTAAATAGCTGTTAAATAAACTTATTATAGAAGTTTTAGAATTCCAACAAGAAAGTAACTAAACTAAGCCCTACAATGCATAGATAACAAAGTAAAATTAGAAGATTGTGAATGGTTCATACATTTACATAGCGGTTAAATAAACTTATTATAGAAGTTTTAGAATTCCAACAAGAAAGTAAGTAAAATATGGCAGCTCCCATAAATGTTCCTAGAATATGATAATTCAAGGTAGTCTCTTTAAGAATCAAAAGGCCCTATCAAATCTCGCTTGTGGAATGGGATTTTGACAAGTTCATTTTGTAAGGCAGTTAAGGCTGAAAATTTGTGGTAGTCAAGAATAGACACCAAAAAAACTCCAACCACCTTAACAGTTAGTAAATTGAGTGCAATCCCCAAGTGATTTTGACAGTTTAAATATCTCTAGGTCACAATTTCTTACAACACAGACTAGTCCTACAAGTCACAAAGAAGCTAGCAAACTTTAAAAAAACAAAAAACAAAAAAAAAACCTAAAAAACAGACAAATCATTTTTAAAATTAAAAGCATAGTTCGTAGGCACAGCATTCCTAAACTAGGTATAGCTTGACTTTCAATGTCCAAAATGTACTAAGAGCAACCATCAATAGGAAGATGAACACTATAAAAGTGTAATAATACACGCTATAGCTGCACCTATGTATTGCAACATACTGCAACTCCAAACCAAACCCAAGTTCAAGTAAGACCTTTCTGAGGATCTTTTCTTGGATTTTGATGTAAATCAAGATTAAAGGTTTGGATCAAGACAAAGGCTGTTATATACAGGCATTTTAGTGAGGACAATGACTCATGAGTAACAACGTATAAAAATTTTAATTAGGCATAATTAACTTTAAGGAAAGGGAGAAATATAGGCACGTTGAACATAAATTATTTTAACAGTCATTTAACAAAACTAGGAGGAAGTAACATGTTAAATCAGATAATTTTGTACTGCAGTTTCTGCTATAAAAATAAAACCAAATTTAATAAATTCTGCAAAATAACATCTTATAGCAACAGTGGTAAGCCGCCATAAATTCCATTAGTGGAGGTGTGATAAGATGCCAAGGTTATGTCTTTTACTAGTTCTGAAATTTTATGCTGAAATTGAATTTTTTTGCTCATTTTGAATATTTTTTAATAAAACTGGGAGGAAGTAATACATTAAATCAGATATTTTTGTACTGCATCTTCTGTTATAGAAATAAAACCAAATTTAATAAATTCTGCAAAATAACATCTTATAGCAACAACGGCAAGCCGCCATAAATTCCATTAGTGGAGCTGATTTTGATTTTATTTTATTTTATTTTTCTCATTTTGAACATTTTTTACTAATGCTTTTAGAAATGAAACTGTCAAACTGTGAACATTTACATGAAGCAAATTGTCCAGCCCATAGATTTTATGGGTTTGATAACAAACTAACCATCATTTTCTCTTGCAGGAAACTGCATTTCAAGATTTGACCCCTAATCAGGGGGGCTTGTTAATATAAGGGAACCTTTTGGCATACCGCAGTTTATGATTTTCCTCATATTCAATATTCAAATTATAATTACTTTGCAAAATATTGGGTGGGAGACAATTTAGAAGGGCTTGGAAACCTAAGACATCGCCTGAACTTTGAGCATCTAAATTATAAGCTATTTTTAAATTGGATTGTCCGAATTATGTGTGTCAACCATACAGAGTGCATACTATGGGTGAAAAGTTTGGAAGAAGAGTAATTCAAACAGAGAGGGTGATTTTCTGCTAATTATTTTTCCTAGTTATGATTTAGTCAAACTTCGGACAGTTCATAGCCAAAATATAAAGAAAAAATTTATAAATGTCAAGAATATTCATTATTAAATAGAATTTTTGGTTTTATTGTTCCATCATATGAAATTGGGATGCTCACAATCATGACCAATGAAGTATTTGTTGTGTTTGGTTCATGAGAAGTAAGATTAAAAGGAAAAAAAGTATTTTTCTTTGCATTTTGCATTTTTCTGTCTGTGGCTCAAACTTATGTTTTCCTTTACTTCCAATCATATGAAGAATGGTCATGGCCATTGCTTGAATTTTATGATATGATATGCGAATTTGATCTATCAAAACATAACCATGATACAAAGAATGGTCATGGCCATTGCCTTAGTTTCATGATATGCGAATTAGATCTATCAAAACATAACCATGATAGGAAGAATGGTCATGGCCATTGCCTGCGTTTCACGATCTATCAAAACATAACCATGATGACTCTAACAACGTTAATGAGATATTAACCAGTCAATGTTGATCTGATCTCTTTGTTTAAAAAATATCTGCAGAATTGATAGTTTATAAAGTTGTATGAAAGTAAATTGAAGGGCACAATGTTGATGTGTATATATATATATATACAGTTGATAGTTTAAAAAGTTGTATGAACGTAATTGAAGGTTTCACAAGCGCATTTGTTGATTCCTGATATGTCTCTTATGAGCCGTGATCATTTCTGGAGCCTAACGAATATCAGTGGTGCATTCTCCTAGGGGTTTATTATCATGTTTCTGTTTATGTGTTATGTTGCGGCCTCCTACCCCCGGTATATTTATGGTTTGGAACAGTGATGTTTTTAAATTTAACTGTGGATTATGTTATGGGCAGCATCATCGCTGGAACTCTGTTTTTTTTGTTCATGTTAATATTGCTTACAGTTATATGTGGAGGAACTCTGTTTTTTGTTCATATTAATATTGTTTACAGTTATATGTGGAGGAGTTCTCTCTTTTCTTTAGTCGGGAGGACTGATGTTGTGTATTTACCCTCTCTTGAAGATGTCAAGAATGTTGTGTATTTATCTTCTCTTGAAGATGTCTTTCTGGGGAAGGATATGATGGATGTTTATGTACTGTTTACTTATATAATAAACAGCATGTAATTGAAGGTCAGCTAAAAAAATATTTACCAGACGCCAAATTTCAATCCTTGTCTTTACGCTAATATAAGAATATTACCCGTAGTCTAATTAGCTTGCATTTTATCTTGTCAATTATGGAAATTTTTGCAGATTTTAAAAAAGTTGCAGAAAATTTTGTAAATCCAGGTTACAGGGTCAAATTTCAAAATTTTGAATGTTGTAGAAGTTTTTTATTTTTGATGGTGCTGAATACATTTCCACCATAAAAAAACACGATTCAAACATTGCTACTGCTAGTTTTTTTAATTTTTTTGCCGACATTCCAACATTTTTTTACCATCCAAACAATTCCTCTGCCTCTGCCTCAGTGGACTTGTACTAACAATATATAGAATTATAACATCATTCTCGAAAACCCTAAGTCAGATTTAACCTAATTCAAACCGTACGTAGATGAAATAATAAAGTTAACCCAATTCAGATAAAAACTATGTTATGGAACACCCTGTCCAAACAATATAGAACACCCGGTCCAAACAATATATGGAATTCTAACATAATTCTCAAAAACCCTAGGTCAGATTTAACCTAATTCAAATAGTACATTGATGAAATAATAAATTAACCCAATTCAGACAAAAATTAGGTTATGGAACACCCGGCCCAAACAAATTTAATAACATAAATATTCCGTTTTAACCATTTTTTGGCCGGATTTAAGATAACACTTACAAGAAAATATATCCAAAAGAAAAGAAAAATAATATGTAAACGTTTAGGCTACAGTTTTGAGGCCTGTTTTTGTTGAAAGCACATCTTAAACTTAGAATTTTGACAGAAAAACAGACATTAACTAGACAATGAGGAGACCGAAAAATAAATACAGAACAGAAAGAGGGGTGCGGAACTCACCTTTAAATTGTTTTCACTGTTTGTTCCCAATGGCATCTGATGCATCGTCTCGATAAATGGGAGTGAGATGTAAGTTTATAGAGAGGAGCACCGAAACGGTCATCAAGAATTCCGTTGCTGAGAATTAGTTTCGAGCGCGCCAAGAATCCTACAAATTTTGGGCTTTGTGTATGTTTAATGTTTGATTTTCGGGTATAATTATTACTCGGTGGTTAAATACAAGTTTATAAAGAGGAGAGCGAAAAACGACTAGAGAAATCCGTTTCTGAAAATTTCGTTCCGAGCCTGGCCTGATTCCTACAGATTTTGGACTTTCTCTATGCTTGTTTTGGACTTTGTCCATGTTTATTGTTTGGTTTCCTGTATCGATAAAATTTGAAGTGTGGGTCATATTTGAATTAGAATCACAATTATTAGTTAACATATGTTTGTAAATTAAAATAAACTAGCATGTTCAAATTCAAGTGGGTTAATAGGAATTGTAAATTATTAAAAATTAGTATATTCAAATTCAAGTGGGTCAATAGGAATTGTAAATTATTAAAAATTAGTATATTCAAATTCAAGTGGGTTAATAGGAATATCTAACAAATTAGCATTTGAATGAGGAATATGGAGTAATTGAAGTAATTTGAGTGAAGTTTTTTTTATATTAATTGAAATTATATAGATTTTTCAACTAAAATTACTTAATTACAAGCTGGTGTGTTTTTTTTGGGTTTTTAATTATAAAAAAAAAATCAATATTAAGAAGATTTGTAGTTTTATTTTTTTTAATTTCCAAATTTAATTTTTATAATAAATAATTAAAAAAAAATGTTTTCAATTATGAATTTTTTTTTTTTTTTTCAAAATTGAGGACACCTGTAACTCCCTTTTACTTGAATCTCCAAATTTAACTTTAACTGAAAAAAGAGACATATCTAAGCTTGTATCCTTCATGCAAGAGGCATATCTAGACATATTTAAGCATGTATTCTTCATGCAAGAGGCATATCTAAACTTTTCAAGATGAAATCATAAAGAAATGGAGAGAAAAACAATTCACCACTATATATATTACAATTATTCAAAAGTCAATATGAGTAGAATTTATGTGATCGTTAACTATAATAGCCTTGAAGTGTTTTTTAGAGAACATAAAATTTATAGAGCCCTGTGATAATGGCGTAGCTTTTCCTGAAAAAGTCGACAAATTTAATACACTAATTCAACTTCAACCTTGTGAAATAAATGCACAAATATCCCTCAAATTCAACACTTGTCTCTAAGGAAATAAGTGCATGCTTTGATGTGTATAAAGTCACGAACTATTGTTATTGATTCAAAAGGGTCTTGTAAACTTTACAATAAAAGGCACAGAAGCTTCACTGTGGGAGCAATACCACAGCACGTGAGTTCATATTGGAGGATATATAATGAGGAAAAAATGACATAATATATTGGGTGATATATAGGGGTTATATAATGAAAAAATATAAAGGGGCATAAAAAATGTTGATAAAAAAATGGATACCTACAATATATAGTGAAAGTAGGGGCTTTTTAAATTGGAAAGATGTATTGGGTTTATATTGGTAGGGGGTTAAATAATGTGATTTTTAGGGGTATTTTCCAATATGTACTCAAATTAAGGGTATCGTTTAATATGTTATGATCTCACGTAATATGTTAGAGGTTTATTGAGTGAAGTCCCCGTGATAAAAAGACAAAAAATGTTATACTTTAAATATGTATATTAATAATACTTTCTCACAAACCACCTAAAGTTTGACATTTTTCCAATAGCGAAATATTAAAATCTGCTTGAAAAAAAAAGAGCTAAACAATATCATTTTACTTCAGGCATCCCATGCAATAATGGAGCCTAAAAAACACAAATTCTTTATTCTTTTTATTCAAGCTTCAATATGATACCAAAGCTCAATGAAAAACTTTCAAACATTAAAATTTACATAACTAATTTCATCAAAAGCCTAAAAAGGTTTCTAATCCTCGTCTAAACTCATATCATTTCTCCTAAAATATTTTGTTTTACCAACCAAAAAAAAAGTGACTATGCAGTAAGACCTCCAAAATCAAAGAAAAATATTTGAAGTAAATTTAGATTGATTACTTAAAACATGAAATATAATACTTTTGCTAATATATTAACTTTCTAAAATTTTGATTGTATTCTACGGAAAGTGCCTCTCTAAAAGCAACAACATTGATTACATATGTTTACATTTCATCTTTATTATAGGAATTTGTAAATATTGAAAAAAACACTTATTCACAATGCACACCATGATTAGTCTCAAAGTCATGCAAGACACATCTAGAAATCCCAACACAAAAATTTTCAAAGGGGTTTCTAGAAAGCCTCTTCATAGTCCAGATATTTTCTTAGAATCCTAGATATATTTAGAAGTAGTTAATATTAGACAAGTTCAGATTATTTCTAATCTATGTAAAATCTATTTAATGATGACAAGGGTGTGCAATGCCCTAAGTGTTTATTGCATTCCCTCTCTATCTCTTTGTAAAAGGGGTGATTGAAGAACCAAAAAAAGGTTGTGGATAATTAAGTAAATATAGGTCTATTGTCGGTTATGATGATGCTCGATTGAAATATTTAAGTATGTGAAAAAGGGTGTTTGAAGAGTTAAAAAATGAAAGATTTAAAAAATAAAAAATGGTTTATAAAGAAAAGTTTTCTTATATAGTTTATTTTGAAACATAATTAAGTTTTTAGATAAATATTATAATGAATTTCTTCAGTGGTACTTATTTTTCACCCTATTAGTATGGATATTAGTATGGATTTGCTTATTGGTTCTTATATGTACCACTTTTTTTTCTTGGTAAAAATTATGAATTTTGGACTATTAAAATGAGAACTAGATTATAAATGGATTATTTATGGAATATTGTTTCGAATGGGTTTGAGGAACTTTGACATCAAGTAGCCTATGAGGTTATGGCACAATATCAAAATGATCAACTCTTTGTGAACATGAAGGATGACGTAGCAACATTGTTTCTCATTCAAAAATATTTGGATGGCAGTGTTCTTCCAAAGATTGCAGTAACAACCACATCTAGAGAAGCATGGAATATTTTGGGAAACATAAACTGAACGGTGGAGCAACATCTATTAACATCAAGCTAAGTTACAGAGCATTACAATTGTTAATGAAGTGTCCATTGTAATGGGATGAGGAAATTTTGATATTGCACAAATAACAGGAGAAGTTGTGGGAGAGTTTGTCCAAATAGAAAATGGTATACAACACATGGAGACTACAATTGCCTTCAACAATATAGTTTAAGAAATTGTAGAAGAAAAAGGTGATTATGTACAAGATGTAGTGCATGAACATGGTAAAAAAAATAAAGCTAAGTGTGTAGATACGAATGTCAATGATGAAATTAAAATTGTCTTTGCAACAACAGTATGAGGATAACCTAGTAGTAAAAGTTGAATTTTATTATGAAATTGAATTAGTTTTTCTTGAAGAGTGACTTGCAAAGTCTAAATATGATAAATACGAAAGTTGTTAATGAAAAGTTACCATAACTACAATAGAATAAGGAACATAAAATATAATGAAAACTATCAAAGTTGTTGAACCTATTGTAGCAATAGAAGTAGAGATGAAAGAACACAAAGATATTTATTTTTTTTCGTACACAAGTCAACGAAAAAGTTCAATCAACATTAGTTGAGGTACAAGCAGATGTAGAAAAAGAATTGAATGAAGATGACAATGAGGACAAGGAAATATTGAAGAAAAAAAAAGATATGTAGATTATACATTTTGGAGCAAAATAAAGAAAAATCGTGTACAACATAGAACTAAGGAGAAACTAAACCATCACGCAAAATTAAAACTAGTTTTTGACTTGATTTAAGTGTTGTAAGCCTAGTTGAGGCTTAAATCAGTAGGCAGTAGTGGTCATCATTAGGGGGGAGTTGTTAGTACTAATGAACACAATAGTTGAGATTAAGGAGTGTTAAAGAATAATCTCTCTTGTTAATTAAAGTAGTTGAATAGTTAGTTATCAGTTTAAGTCATTTTTAAAAAGATATTTTTAGAATTTTTTAGTCATAAATTGTTTATAAAATTCATGAAAATTTCTAAATATCTTTAGAAGCAATTAATTTTAGGTGATTCTGAAAATTTTCTAATTTATGTAAAAACTATTTAATGATGAGAAGGGCATGCAATGCCCTAAATGTTTTTCCTTTATTCCCTTTCTTCTTATTTGTAACTTCAATGAAAATCATTCAAACTTAAAAATGCACATAATTAATTCCATAAAAAGCTTAAAATAACGTCCAATCCTCTTTCAAACCCATAACAGGCCATCCATGTAGAAATTATACAAAAAATATGTATTTCATGTATTCGATCCGATCATGTGTTAGGTCCCTATATTACTAGTATAGTCCCTTATTGTTATTAGTGTAACCCCCTTATTGTTATTATTGTACCCTTGTAACCCCCATTTTGTTATTATTGTGCCCTTAAATTATTATTTTTAGGTCGGCTAGGATTACATTGGGGCCCACTAGGATTACATTATGGCCCCATGGACTCCTATATATAGAAAGGAGGTTTTGTAAATTGTATCATCCAAGAATTGTTCATTCATGTAATGTATTGGAGGTTGACCCCTCGAAGTGGCTTATTTCTAAGGCGTTGATATCTCTTTTCTTCTCTTTTTGGAGCTGGTTTCCCAACTTTTGGTATCAGAGGTTTGGATTCTAGGGTTTATTTTATCCCAAACGAGGTCATCGTGGAATTTTGTTTCTGCTTTTTTTTTCTCTGATTTGAAGCTGAAATTCATAAGGTGCGAAGCCAAAATCCTGAAGAACATTTTTCAAAATAATTTCAGATCTTGGTTCGCAATATCTTCGGAGATATGAACTATGGAAGGTAGTGCTTTTTCAGGCTCCCGAACTTCATCTCAAAGAGGTGATCGTGGAAAAATATTCATAACTCTCTCTTTGAGCATCGGATTGGAGTTCCGTAAAAATTGGTCGCAAGTACACGGACTTTAGTTTCTTGGCTATCAATTTTAGAGCTGAAGGAAGAAACGGTGACATGTGGAAAGTCATACAAGTTCACTCTATTGAACCAATCCATAATTAGGTCATTGTGGGAGATTGGACTCAACTTTGTCTTGGAGAATACGAATCAGGTCAGACCTATGGAATTCGAAAGAGAATTCAGAGGGCTATGTTGGTACCAAAATTTAAATATTGAAGTGATGCAATCACAAAGATAATCAAATTTCAATATCAAGCTCCTCAAAAGCAAGAAAAAGGTGTGTATTTTTTTTTTGCAAATTGCATAAGTCTTGTTTGAAGAATCAATTTGAATTTATTCCAAGGGCATATTGTAGAATATATATCAGTATTAGGTTCTAAAATATGCCCCGTAAAAATAATTCAACACCCATTAAGCCTTCAGAAGGCTCTACTATGACTCATGAAGATGAAGAATTGTAACATGATCTATCAAAATTACAAGAGCAAGTGCAACAAATTTCACTCTCGCAAAGAGCAACAAAAAATGAAATGGAAGTTTTGAAGAAAGGCGTGGAAGCGAAGATGGACGGCTTCAAGAAAGGTGTGGAAGCTAAGAGACGGATGGCATGGAAGCCGGGTATGGAAGATAAGATGGATGACATGAAAGACAACATGGAAAACACAGAATGATCTAAAAGCAGACATCGAAGGTTTGACAAAGTTGATACAAGAAATGTTTCCTAATGGTGAAAAGATAATAGAAGAACCTCATGATGAGAACAAAATAAATGTCAATCATGATTTCATAAACTCTAATGTTAGCGGGAAGAACCACCATATTCCAAAAATGGATATGAGGAAGTTTGATGGAAAGGATCCTGTAAGATGGATACTACAGATGGAGCAATATCTTGATCTCCATAACGTGCAAAACACACAAAAGGTACGCATTGCAACTTTACATTTAGAACAAAATACATTTGTATGGTATCGATGGATTTTCTCCCGTAAAAAAATTGTCACTTGGTCAATTTTTTATGGACAATTTTTTATGGAGGAAATGATAGCACATTATGAGGATACAAAGAGCAACACCTTCTTTAGCCAATCGATAAATCTCAAACAAAAGGTTTCAGTGGGGTAGCACATTGAGGACTGTTCAGCAGAGATGATGATGATGATGATCGATCTCTTCATAGGTACTTTAAAGGACAACATCCAACATGAAGTTCGCGTTTTGGAACCTGATTCATTGGAGAAGGCATTCAGGTTGGCAAGAAAAAATGAATGTAAAATTATGGCGACAAGGAAGCCTACCACTCACTTCTATAAAGAGGAAAGTGTTGCTACTCCTAGGTTTCCACAACCCACAAGGTTGACACCACAACAATTGGAAGAAAAAGGAGCAAAAGGGCTTTTCTACAGTTGTGACAGTGAATACACTAAAGGTCATAAGTGTACTGAGAAGAAATTATTTTACATAGACTGTGAAGAGGAAGAATAAAATGAACAAGAAGAGGATATACACCAGGAACCAGCCCTAGAAAAGGAAGAAATGAGTCTGACCATATCATGTAATGCATTGGCAGGAATTACCACTCCTCAAACTGTCAAGATAGAAGGACATATCAAGAAGAAAAAGTTAATAGTGTTGATTGATTCAGGTAGCACCCATAATTTTATTCATTGTAAGGTAGCCAAGGAATTAAATTTTTTTCCTATACCCAAAGCACTCCGAATGTCAAGTGATGGTCACAAATGGAGGAACCGTAAATTGCTCAAATTGCTCCTCGAAAAATGTCATAATATCAAGCTAACCATGGGGGAACATGTATTGACTAGTTCAATGCTTTCCATTCCTATGGGAGGTGTTGACAAGTCAGACTAAGAGTACAATGGTTACAATCTGGGATGGTAGCTTTTAATTTTCAAGAACTTTTCTGAAATTTTTTTCGCATGAAAGGAAGTCGAATTACGTGTTATCAGTAGGAAGCCGAGAAAGATAATAAGCTCTAATGTCATGATAAAGCTTCTGAAGAAAGAACAACGAGGCGTAATTGCACAATTATGCTCACTAGAAGTTCCAACATCAAAATCATCTATTTCTCCAGATCTCCAAAAAGTCTTGGACAATCATTCCAAGGTGTTTGAAACTCCCAAAGGATTCCCACCTATTCGTGATCATAATCATGCTATTCATTTGATTCCAGGAAGTGTTCCTCCAAACATCAGGTCTTATAGATATCCTTATGTCCAAAAGAGCAAAATTGAATGTATGATTGCAGAAATGTTAGAGGCTGGTATAATTCAACCTAGTCAAAGTTCTTTCTCTACTCTAGTAGTATTGGTGGACAAGAAGGATCTATCATGGCGCATGTGTCCGGATTATAAGGAGCTCAATTAGCTCACTATTAAAGATAAATTTCCCATTCCTATGATTGATGAATTATTGGATGAATTACATGGAGCAATTTATTTTACCAAGTTGGATCTTTGTTTAGGATATCATCAAATTAGAATGAAGATTGAAGATATTCCAAAAATAGCATTTCGAACTCATGAGGGTCATTATGAATTTTTGGTCATGCCTTCTGGCCTTACCAATGCACCTTCTACATTTCAATAGCTTCGATGAATTCCATTTTCAAACCCTTCCTTATAAAATTTGTGCTAGTATTTTTTGATGATATACTAATCTATACAGTCTTGGAAGCGGATCATGTTGAACATGTTGACATGGTGCTCAAACTATTGCAGGAGAAATAATTATATGCAAAAACATCCAAATGTTTCTTTGGAGTACAAGAGGTGAAATATCTGGGTCATATTGTATCTCACGAGGGTGTTAAGGTAGACCCTAACAAAATTAAAGCCATTAAGGAATGGAAAGTCCCCACAACCATAAAGCAGTTGCGTGGATTTCTCGGATTAATAGGGTATTATCGCAAGTTTGTTAAGAATTATGGGAGAATGGCAGCACCTCTAGCAACATTATTTAAGAAAGATGCATTTTCATGGACTTCTGAAGCAACTAAGGCCTTTGAACATCTTAAAGAGGCAATGTGCCTAGCACCAGTCTTAGCTACGCCAGACTTCACAAAAACCTTTATTATGGAATGTGATGCCTCAAGAAATGGAATTGGTGTCGTTTTAATGCAAGGAAGACCCATTGCTTTTGAAAGTCGTCCAATCAAAGGAAAGTAATTCCAGAAAGCTATTTATGAGAAGGAAATGTTGGCAATACTATATGCACTAAAGAAATGGCGACCTTACCTAATGGAAAGACACTTCAAGGTAAACACTGATCATGATAGTCTTAAACACTTTTTGGAACAAATAATATCTTCAAAAGAGCAGAAAAAATGGGTCATAAAGATGTTGAGTTATGACTTTGAAATAATCTACAAAAAATGGAAGCTAAATGTTGTTGCAGATGCACTCTCAAGAAAGAATGAAGAGGTGGAAGCATTTCTTTGTGTCATTTCTATTATCCAACCAGACTGGATAACTGAAGCAAGGGATGAATGGAAGAAGGATGAAGAAGTGTGGACACTCATTCAAAAGTTGCAACAAGATCCTAGTACATCCGATACATTTAGTTGGAAAAATGATTCCCTATGGTACAAAGATCGCTTATACCTTTGTAAGAATTCCCAACTAAAAAAAAATATTATTTTGGAATTGCACACTTCTCCTTTAGGAGGACACTCAGGATTTTTTTTAAATTACTGGGGTGAAGAAAGTTTTTTTTTGGGATGGCCTTAAATCTGATATTCAAAAGTTTGTGGCGGAATGTTTGGTTTGCCAGCAAAATAAAGTGGAGACAATTAAGACCCCGAGACTTCTAAAACCTTTATCCATTCCATGTCAACGTTGGGAGGAGATTTCAATGGATTTTATCACAGGTTTACCAAAGTCTGAAGGCAAGAATGTCATCATGGTGGTAGTTGATAGACTTACCAAGTATGCACACTTTTGTGCATTATCTCATCCATTTAAAGAAAGTACAATTGCTACTGCATTTATGGAAACAATTCAAAATATACATGGAAACCCAAAGATTATGGTAAGCGACAGAGATCCAATTTTTACTGGAAATTTTTAGACGAAATTATTTTCTTGTTTGGGTACTCAACTAGCTCATAGCTCATCTTATCATCCTCAATCTGATGGTCAAACTGAGATAGTGAACAAATGTTTGGAAGGATATCTTCATTGTTTTGTATCCGATAAACAAACACAATGGATCAAGTGGTTACCTGTGGCTGAATGGTGGTATAAAACTTCCTTCCATACTGCAGCAAAAATGACCACATTTATGGCACTTTATGGATATCATCCGCCGTCCATCGCATCATCTTTAAGAGAAAATTATAAGGTTTAAGTAGTGGAAGATCACATCAAGCACCAACAACATGTTCTCAAACTCTTAAAGGATAACCTAAATTTGGAACAAAATCAAATGAAACAATACGCAAAGCAACACGCAGTGAGAGAATTTGTGATGTAGGAGATTGGGTATTTTTATGGCTACAACCATACAAATAAATGTCCCTCAAGCAAGCTAAGAAGGATAATAAATTATCGCCAAAGTACTATGGTCCTTAAAAGGTGTTACAAAATATTGGTACTATGGCATACAAATTGGAGCTTCCTGCTTCTTCTCGAGTGCATCCAGTTTTCCATGTTTTATGCTTAAAGAAGGTTATAGGTGAAAATATTCCCGTTCAAACAATATTTCCAGAACTTGATGAGGAATGAAAAATCATATTGGAACTTGAAGCAGTCAAAGAAACAAGAACTCGACAGCTACAGAATCGATCAATTTCAGAGTATCTCATTAAGTGGAAGAACTTACCCACCGAAGATGCTACATGGGAGGATGAGAAGTTTATACAGAAGCACCCAGAGCTACTCAAGAGTTGAGGACAACACTTTTATGAAGGAGAGGGGAATGTTTGGTCCCTATATTACTAGCATAGTCCCTTATTATTATTAGTGTAACCCCCTTATTGTTATTATTGTACCCTTGTAACCCCCATTTGGTTATTATTTTCCCTTATATTATTATTGTTAGGTTGTCTAGGATTACATTGTGGCCCACTAGGATTACATTATGGCCACTTGGACTCCTATATATAGAAAGGAGGTTTTGTAAATTGTATCATCCAAGAATTGTTCATTTATGTAATGTATTGGAGGTTGCCCCCTCGAAGTGGCTTATTTCTAAGGCGTTGATATCTCTTTTCTTCTATTTTTGGAGCTAGTTACACAACATCATGTGATATGCTAAAGCAAGATACTAAATACTTCTACAAATCAATTGCGGAAAATAAACATGATCGCCAATCTCAACAAGTAAAGAAAGAAGCAAATCAAACCACAACACAGATTTTTTCTCGGGGAAATCTTGCTGCCCAAAACCCCTTTATCTTCTATTGTATATTCACCATGGAATCATGAAACAATTACAATGCACTCTTCTCACAAGAGTCTCCTTGTTACACAACATTTTTTCACTGTCCTTGCAATCCCCATCTCACCCATTGGAGGGTCATTTCTGTGATCAATAAGCAGTGTCATGCCTTACAAAGACCATCATTGTGTCCCTTTACATAAGAGTAATATTCCTTATATTGACAATTCCCTGAGCAGAGACTCAAAAACCCTTGTTTTTGCCTTGGCGTAGGTAGTCAGTTATGCCCTCAGGTCGAAGAGGAAGATTAACATTGGGCCCTGCGCCAGCTGGTGCTCTGCCCCAGTTTGGCACCCACGCCGAGCTGTTTATGGAATGTTTTTTAAAGATAGAGGTGGAGATTCCACTCCAACCACCTTGAGGATGAGTCGTTGGGAGTGGTTGAACAAAAAAACCACAGACTACCTCCTTTAGGTTTATGGTTTCCACCTCTTATGGGAACTCCCTAAATGATAGGCCTCCCTCCCACCTTTGTAGGGAACCTAACCTCCTCCTTTTCCTCTATAAAAGAAGCTATCTCTCTTAGAACAAGCTAGATGAACTTGGAGAATTAAACATATTATAGCTGAATTACTAGAGAAGATAGAATAAGAAGGAATTACGTTGAGGAAGCTTGAATCCATGACTTCTGAGAGAGCTTGAGTCCATGCCTTCATCTCGTCCAAATTCCCTGATGAGCATCTGATACACACTTCAGTTGAACCCCGCTAGAGGAGACTGCGACGTCAAATCAATGGTTGTAACTCTTCCTTATATTCATTTATATACATGACTATTGTTTGGTTCCCATTTTGTATTATGTTAGATGCCTAATGCAACATGCTTAGCCCTCTTTGACTGGCTAGTATTTATGAGCGAAACCATTATGTCATATGTTGTTCTTGTTTCTTGTTCTGTGTGCAGGTATCCGAGCGTAACGACGGAAGGATTGTGACTTTCCAAGGCAGGAGCGAGAGGCCACCACCACTACAGCAACAACGAAAGAGTTGGATTCCAGGTAGGTCGATCTGCTGTGTCCTTTGTTCATTCAATAATTAGGAAACAACACTTTAGCATGTCCCTTTGTTTCTGATCCACTCTAGAGCTAGAGGGATCGTCTCTGTCCGTAGAGAGGATTTACCTACTTAATAAATTGGCGACTCCACTAGGGATCAGTGCGAGTTTGTCGTTTCATCTTGTTGGATCCGTTTCAATTATTGATTTAGTTATCTGTATTTTTATGGTTTGCTTGCTTATTTTCCATCCTCTGTTCAGCTCCAGAGTGTCAAGATTGACCTCTGCTCATTAGGTTTTGGTTTTTCCTCTTTGTCCCATAGTTATCTGACTTGGTGCAGTTTTTCTTTGAACAGTCACACTGATTAACACATGTTTCTCTTTTTGCAGTCGCACCAACCCCTGTATGGCGCGGATTACAGCCTTACAGTCACGCCGACCCCTGTAGGATTTGGTTTTACCTCCTTAATGAGTCTTTTGGTCAAATTTTCTTGCTTTTGGGTTGTTTTTGATGTGTAATTATGCCTTTGGGATTGTTTTAACTGCCATCGACTTGTTTTTCTCAGTCGTTTGTCCATCTTCTTATCAATGCGAATTGAGACCTTAAGGTTTCTAGGTGTCCTAGTGCACTGAGCCTTCTGTTTGAAAATCAAGTCGGTTTGATTGTTGTCCGTCTCATTCGTGGATTGATTGCACTTATTTTTCTTGATCTTTTTGAGTGATTTCTTTGGTTGCAGAGTCATTTCTTTTTACGATTGATTCTTTGCCTTATTTCTCCAAGCATGGATTACATTGCTTGTTTTGGATCATTTTGGAAACTTTCTCTTGGTTTGAAAGATTGTGGCATTAGTTTGAGTGCTTTCTTGTGTTTGTTTTATGTTTTATTGAGTCATTAAATTTCGATTCCTACACAACACTTAAGCTAGTGTTTTTATTTTTATTTTTCATGTAATTAGTGCAGCTTCTTTTCATTGAAAATAAAAAAACATTGTTATGCAGGTAAATCCTCTCTGCGGACAGAGACGATCCCTCTAGCCCTAGGGTGAGTCTAGAAACAAAGGGACACGCTAAAGTATTGCCTCCTAGTTAATGAATGAAAAAAATACACAGTAGATTGACCTACCTGGAATCCAACGCTGTCGTCGTTTTTGAAAGAGTAGTAGCCTCTCACTCCTGTCTTGGAAAATCACAATCTGTTTGTTGTTACGCTTGGATACTTGCAAATAGAACAAGAAACAAGAACAACATACAACATAATGGTTTCACTCATAACTATTAGCCAATCAAAGAGGGCTAAACATATCACATTAAAAAAAAATCATAACACAATAGTGGAACCAGACAGTAGTCATGTATATAAATAAGTAGAAGGAAGAGGTACAACCGATGCTTTGACGTTGCAGTCTCCTCCAGCGGGGTTCAGCCAAAGCGCGTCTCAGTACTTATCGAGGGACTTGGACGGGATGAGGGAATGGACTCGAGCTCTCTTGATGAAGTTCCTCCTTGCTCTATCTCTTTCTAAATGCAACTCTTCAATCTATGCTTAATGATTCAACTATAGTATCAATCCTCCCAGTTCAGCTAGTTGATGAGAAGAGAGATATTTTCTTTTATAGAGGAGAAGGAAGAGGTTGGGATCCATACAAAGGTGGGAGGGAGTCATATCCTTTAGGAGAGTCCCAAGGGAGGTGGAAACTACTAACTAAAGGAGGGATTCCATGGTTGTTTCAGTTCAACCACTCCCAATGACTCATCCTCGAGGTGGTTGGAATGGAATCTCCACCTCTATTTTTAAAAAACATTCCATAAACAGCTTGGCGCGGGTGCTTAAATGGGACAGAGCACCAACTGGCGCGAGCTCATTGTTGATTTTCCAGCTCAGCGCAGGAGTGTAACTGGCAGAAACAAGGGTTTTTACAGTCCTGCTCAGGGAATTGTCAACAGGAGGAATATTGCTCTCATGCAAAGGGATGAAATGATGGTCTTTGTAAAGCATGACACTTCTTATTAGTCACAGAAATGACCCTCCAATGTGTGAGTTGGGGATTGCAGGGACAGTGAAAAAATGTTGTGTAACAGATGCCCCCTAAAGTATGAGATCCGAGGGAGAGGGAGGGGTGAAATGCTTTATGAGAATGCGTTCGAACCAAACACCGATGTCAAAAAACTTGCAATTACAAATAAAACTGATATATGTGATACATGAACATGTGGCATGAGTGCAACCATCATAATAGAGTACAATAAAACTGAGATCCAAGGTATGGACGCAGCCATCCAGCAGTAAGGATAAAAAAATAGACTTAGGTATGGTCGTAGCCATCCAATAAAAACAGTCATGTAATAAGTCATGATAATCCACAAAAATCTGCAGCCTGGATTTTATCAGCCAACACCAGGGTCTTGCGCTCCATCTCGACCCCAACAAGTACAATTTCAAGCATGCGAATGTATGAGCTGAAGTCGAACATGCAAGAAAATTGTCTGATTATCAGCCAATGATGAAAGTCGTTAACAAACGCGAGAGAAACCACCAATGATGACAATGGCCTCCAAGGTACAAAAGGTACAATCTAAGGAATGTGAATATTGATCTGACGTTGAACACCCGCAGAATCATTCGATCAAAGGCCAATGATGTGAACCTTGCGTCGAAATGCGAAAAACCTGCCATTGAGACATGCAGGCTCCAAGGTACCAGAAGGGAGTCTCTAGATCAAATTCCTGGATAATGAGCTGAAGTCGACAGGAAGTGACTTGGTCGAAGGTGGGCTATAATGTTTCCCACATCATCAACACGAGACAGAGGAACATGATGAAAGTGAATCAGGATTAACAGGGAATCAGAGGAAAGCTGACAACTGCAAAGGCAAACTTCTCTTGAACATATCATCGACATGACACTGGATTTGGCACTATTTGACATCAAGGGATCTGAGGTCATGATGACATGGCAGAGAGAAAATGAGAGGCCAAAAGAGATCACACAAACCCATGAAGGAAAAAAATGACGAAATGAGATGTCCCCAACCTGACACGAATACGATGGCTTGAGGGACACCAAACCTACCAATGATGTGATTGAATATGAATTGAGCAGTTGTTTTACCGTTGGCAACAAGTGTAGGCATTGCTTCGTCCCATTTTTTCACTGTCCTTGCAATCCCCAACTCGCACATTGGAGGGTCATTTCTGTGACTAATAAGAAGTGTCATGCCTTGCAAAGAACATCATTGCATCCCTTTACATGAGAGAAATATTCCTCCTGTTGAAAATTCATTGAGCAGGACTGTAAAAACCCTTGTTTTTTCCTTGGCACGAGTAGCTAATTACACTCCCGCGCCGAGCTAGAAAATTAACACTGAGCCCGTGCCAGTTGGCTCTTTGTCCCAGTTAAGCACCCGCACCAAGCTGTTTATGGATTTTTTTTTTTAAATAGAGGCGGAGGTTCCATTCCAACCACCTTGAGGATGAGTCATTGGGAGCGGTTGAACTAAAACAACCACAGACTCCCTCCTTTATTTAGTAGTTTCCACCTCCCTTGGGACTCTCCTAAAGGATAGGACTCCCTCCCACCTGTTGGGGTTCCCATGTTTTGGCCAGGTTGACAAAGACCAAAAGATGAGACAACATAGAACCACTTTCAGACCTTAGGATCTAGCCCTCCTAGGTCCAGAGAGGGATCTCTCTATGATTATCAAAGGATATATGTCTTTGAAGTTCTAAATTATGGTTTTAGGCTAGTTATAGGCTCAATGTTGTTTGTTTGATTGTTTGAGTTTGGTTGTTGAGAATCAGGAAGGAAGGTTTCATCATAAGACAAGGATGGGTAAAGAAGGAAGCTAGGCAAAGGTAGATAACTCAGGGAACATCAAGGCCATTGGGCAATGGAGTCAAGAAAGGATTTACTTATGTTCAATGTGTAAGCTTAAATTGGGCTAGTCATCTAGAGCATTTGGATCTCAAAGACTGATTGGTGGGATGGAACACTAAGTGATGAGAATGAAAGATGGAAAGCCATCTGATTCTGTCTATAGATCAGGCCAGAGGTCATTTAACTCCAGGCCTGCTTGGACAAAACCATAGGCAACACAAGGGATCTCGAAAAGGTTTATATGGAAGGGAAGGTTATGAAGAGGCAGCGACAGGCTTTACACCTCCCAGTGTTCCTAACCTCTTTCAATTAAATCTTAACAAAAACATCTGAATACTGATTTTACTAACTTGCACATCAGAGAGTAGGCAATAATCATCCACTACACTGGTTTAGTCAATTAAAAATAATATTCAGACACACATATGAGCAGAAAACATTCAAGACTGAGAGAGCTGGGATATAAGGTACCTAACAAGGGTAAATCTTATATCATGCATTCAGATGTCAGTCAGAAGAACATGAAATGAAATGGAAATAAACACGGAGATAAGAAGAACATCACCAACTGCTGTAGATCAGGATCCAATGAAAACTGCTTATCATGTTAAACACAACACCAATCAAGTACATCACTGCCCAAAGCTTTTACATTCAGCCTGAATACATCATATTTCTCAGCCTATCATACAACTGTTACACAGGAAACTTGGCTCGGGACAAAATGCTTGCAGTTCGCTGATAAAACCAACAACAACCAACCCCTTTACAATCTTCTTGCTGTGCTTTATAACAAAAGATGATCCTCAGATCGACTGAAGAGGTAGGTGCCCATTAAATGTTACATTTAAGCATAATAATGAATGCAGGGCCGAGGCCCATCCTGCTTGAGAATGCTGCATATTTATTTCGCTCACCTTTTTAGTAAGAGAACGATCTGCTTCAGATTTGATCTTGACATTTTGGGCTCGTTGTACTCCAGGTGATTTGAATTCGGGAAAGATAAACTACTAGGAGGGTCTGTCTCATAAATGCCTAATTGTCTTTGAGCTGTAGTTTTGATGGAAAAATCTTTCAGGGACATTCTGCCTAATAAAAACAGTATGGGTGCCTTGTCCCAGACGAAAAACATTTTGTTGACGGAAATCCTGATATTACCTTTGTCTGCGCTTGGGGTCTGTGATCTGCTGTTCTGCCCTGTTGAAATGAACGAACTGGATGGAAGTCTGCATGGCCCTCCATGCTTCTTTAATGCTGCCTGACTATATTTTAAGAAGCTCTGTCAGCGTTCTTGATTTTCCTGGGCTCGAGAAACATGGAGGGCGTTGCGGGAAGGTGTACTTCTGGAGGAAACATGTCCTGCTGTTAGGTAGCGCAGTAATGACTTTGCTGGTGCGTTCTTAATCTTCAAAGAGTGCTTGAATCCTTTGACTTGCGGGGTTGTCACTAATTAATCTTTCACTTACAGGCTCAAATCCCTTAAACCTGT
Organism: Pinus albicaulis; assembly: GCA_034641835.2. Classification (NCBI taxonomy): domain Eukaryota; kingdom Viridiplantae; phylum Streptophyta; class Pinopsida; order Pinales; family Pinaceae; genus Pinus; species Pinus albicaulis. Next base: position 1,216,651,433 of record CM076583.1, on the reverse strand, counting down.
CTCTGCTATCCCGTTTGGCCGCTGAAAAGGCCTCTCTGTGCTATCTGCATGATACAATGGGTCTATTACAAACCCGGGCGACGGTGGAGAAATGCTATGGAGGCGGAGGAATGGTGGCGGAACCGTGGAGAAACAATGAAAAGAATGCACAGTGGCGGAGAAATGGTGGCTTTTACTATAATGGTAACAGAATGCAATAACATGATGAAATCTTACGGACAATGGAGTGTGGTAATGATATGCAGCGCAAACCGTTAGATCTTGGTCTGGGAACAAAGATCAACGGTGGAGATTGAGCGGCGTAACAATATGTGAAACAAGCGAGCAACACATAAAACACCTGAAACCCGACGGAAATGAATGAAAGAGTGGGACCCAGTTGAGGCGGAGGGCGATTGAACAAGGACCGTCAGATCTGGGAGAAACGAATGGTCACGATCCAATCGCTCAATCGCAATCGGGGGTCAGTCGAAACGGTTTGCGATTGCGATCGGGGAGGGTCTTGCGATTGAGCGCTGACCGTCCGATCGGGGATCAGATCGACGGTTCAGATGTAATCGGAGGGACAGAGCGATCAGCGATCAGGAGGACTAGCGATTGGCGTAGGACCGTTGATCAGCAGGGAGATGGACGGACGAGATCAAATCGGAGGATGGAGGGAAGGGGGTGCGATTGGATGCAGGCCGTCCGATCTGGCGGAAGGATCAATGGCGGAGATCAAATCGGAAGGCAAACCAAAAGAATTGCGATCGCGATCGGGGGGGAGAAGCGATTGAGCGCTGACCGTCGATCTGACAGGGAGATCAACGGCTGAGATCTAATCGGAAGACCTCAATCGGGGCCGCACCACTGAGAGCTCCGATTGCGATCGGGCATGGGCTTGCGATTGAGCGCTAGCCGTCGGATCTGCGGGAAGAATGGACGGTGGAGATTTAATCGGGGCACGCAATCGGAGGAGGAGCAGAGGGACTTGCGATCAACGGAGGGCCGTCGGATCGCGGGGCAGATCGACGGTGGGGAAGACCATCGGAGGGGCAGTGCGATCAGCGCGGGACCGTTGGATCGCGAAACGAATGGATGGCCGTGATCAAATCGGAGGGTTTCAATCGGGGGGCGGACTTAACATGTTCCGATTGCGATGGGCGGGGGACTTGCGATTAGCGGACATCCGTTAGATCTGATCGGATCAACGGTTCAGATCGGAGCGGGGACCTTACGTGTTAAAACAATCGCATCGGGGTTTTTGTGTTATAACAAAGGAAATGCGCCCGCCCGGTCTTCCGATTGCGATTAGCGCCTGGGACTTAGGCGCTTGGTCCCAGCGCGGGGTCACATGTGGGGAAGTGGTTAAGGAGCTAGCGGGAAAGGGGCCAGGCCTTATAATAAGGTCGGAATATGGGTTTTGGCCCCTTTTTAATGGATTTTTGGGCTGGGGAAAGGGAACAATAGAGGGGAAAAAGGGGAAAAAAGACCAACAAAGGTTGGGGGAGGAAATTAAAGAGGATTTTGGGGGAATTTGAAGAGTAAATGGGGAAATAGAAGGGGAGAAGGAGGTCTTTGGGTATTTCTTTATCAGCAGAGAGGCTTTAAAAGGGGAATCAGCAGAGGGGAAACCATCAAAGGATGAAGGGCACAAAGAGGCTTCAAGGGGACTGTATTTTCAGGGGAAATGCATTCCTTGAAGACTCAACAACAATTTAACCCCCTATTTGCTTGTCAAAAATTTCATAGGGGGGCTAACACCACCTTTGTAGGGATCCCAACCTCCTCCTTTTCCTCTATAAAAGAAACTATCTCTCTTCTCATCAACTAGCTGAACTGGGAGGATTGATACTATAGCTGAATCATTAAGCATAGATTGAAGAGTTTCATTTAGAAAGAGATAGAGCAAGGAGGAAATTCATCAAGAGAGCTCGATTCCATGCCCTCATCCCGTCCAAATCCCTTGGCAAGTACTGAGACATGCTTTGACTGAACCCCACTGGAGGATACTGCGACGTCAAAACATCAGTTGTATCTCTTCCTTCTACTTATTTATGTACATGACTACTGGTTGGTTCCACTATTGTGATATGATGTTTGTTTAATGTGATATGTTTAGCCCTCTTTCACTGGCTAATAGTTATGAGTGAAACCATTATGTTGTATGTTGTTCTTGTTTCTTGTTCTATGTGCAGGTATCCAAGCGTAATAGAAAACGGATTGTGATTTTTCAAGGCAGGAGCGAGAGGTTACTACTCTTTCGACAACGACGACAGCGTTGGATTCCAGGTAGGTCAATCTACTGTGTCTTTTGTTCATTCATTAACTAGGAAGCAACTCTTTAGCGTATCCCTTTGTTTCTAGACCCACCCTAGGGCTAGAGGGATCGTCTCTGTCTGCAAAGAGGATTTACCTGCATAACAAATTGGTGACTCCAGTGGGGAACAATGTGAGTTTGTCGTCTTGACTTGTTGGGTCCTTTTTATGTTGATTGGTTCGCTTGTTTGTCTTTTTTTGGTTTTTCAGCTTGCTTTTCATCCTCTTTTCAGCTCCAGAGTGTCAGATTTGACCTCTGCTCATTGGATTTTCCTTGTTTCTATATTTATCTGGCTTGGCGCTATTTTCATTTGAATATTCATGCACATTGGTGCAGGTTGCTCTTGGTGCAGTCGCGCCAACCCCCTGTTTGGCGCTAAATACAGCCTCACAGTCACGCCCATTCCTATAGACTTAGGTTTATCCTCATCCTTTGAGATTATTGTTATCATTGTAAACTTTTATTTTCTCAGTCGTTTGTCCATCTTCTTATCGGTGTAGTTTAAGGCCTTAGGGTTTCTATGTATCTTTTGTATTGAGCCTTCTGCTTGAAGATCAAGTCTCTTTGATTGTTGTCAGTCTCGTTTGGGTTAATTGTGCTGAGTTTTCATGATCCATTTGAGTGTTGTTTTGGGTGAATGGTCTTTTCATTTTATCGATTGATCCTTCCCCTTATTGCTCCAGGCATCGATTACATTGCTTGTATTGGGTCGTTTTGGAAAACTCTCACTTTTTTATTGAAATATTGCAACATTCATTTGAGTATCCTTTTGTGTTCGTTGTGTATTTGGTTGAGCCATTTGATTCCAATTCCTACATTCGCGTACTCAAGCTCATGCTTATTTTTCATTGAATTAGTGCGGTGTGTGCTTTGTTTCATTTGAAAAAAAAATTAAAAATATGTTTTTCATTCTTTGCATCGAAATTGAAATGATTATTTCGCATAACTAATATTTTTTAAATCTAGGAAAGAGTTTCGTTGTCGATTGATTGCATTAGAGGCATTAGAATTTTTCTTCACATACTTTTCTTGCTTGTTATTGTTTGAAATATTTCCATCCTTCTCATAACTAGCATTCATCGAATTGGAAAAGATGTTCATTTGCATATAGTTTGCATCTAGGAAGTTGAGCTCCAAATTCGATAGGGCCTTAAAATTGAAACATAATCCAAGATCAACTGTTAAAATTCATTCAATGAACCTAAAGAAACATTGAAACCTAATGCGATATTCTAGTGGTCTAGGCTAGAGACGTGTTCCGGCATCTTAAAACCTAGTAGCTGTCGTTCACCTTTTGGCTTTAGACAGCACTAGTATTGACTTGTGCTCCCCATATCGTCAAGTATATAAAGGGAGACCTCTATAGGTTGCAATCCTTTATCCATAGGAAGGTGAGTCTGCCGCCTTGTAACCGTGATACATCGAACACAAAATTCAGGGAGACTACCTGCACGTACGTTAATTCCTTAGTCATTTCTCTTTCATTTGATCACCAAGATGTATATGGCAGTTCACGGAAACCTGGTACACCCTCTTGCTTAGAGTACCTAAGTAGTCATTTTGATCTTTTCGTGACTCTTTAAATAAGAGAGAATATCATCGATCACTTGTCCTTTCACGCTCGTTTCACATTGAAAGTGACTAGAGTCATATTTTTCCTGTTTATCGACTCTTAAAACATGAAACAACAAATTTTGGTTTCGGTGTCATAAAATAAATCACCTACGATCTCACGCCCATTAAAAGTTTTGTTCTTGGCCTGATTTGTTTCCTTAGTTATTGATCTTGGAACTGTCGATTGGTTATAGTTTTCCTTCCTGTTCTGATATACGGTCAAAGTGGCGAAACATCCAGTTTCATCATCCTCACTGCCTCCTAGTGGTAGTTCTTTCCCATATGTTTCTTTTCAAACTCCTCAGTCCACTAGGTCTGTCAAGTTTTTGTAGCCTATTCTCCCATCTATCCAACCCCTTGCTACTCGATCTCCGCTTGACGAGCCAGTTGAGTTCAATTGGCATCCTTCAAGTGCTTGTTCTAGATTCAAGGAAGAAGGAGATTTTCCTCCTCTTATGTCGGGCTCCCCGTTTATTGCTGTTGCGATACCTCCTAGTCCCCGTAGTCTTTTTGAAGATATTACAACATGATCAGATATGGATTCCTCTAGTCCTATTGGTAGTGAAGATATGCCTGTAGAATATCATATTTTTCCCGAAGATCTCCCCTGTGTCTCTATCCAATCTTCTCCACCATCGGTGTCACTTCCGCTTGGATATAGGTCCTTGAGTCAGAATATGTCTGGTGTTGCCTCCATTGCGCAATCCAGTACAGTAAATCCTCCTCAGATTTCGGTCATACCTTCGTTAGGGCTATCACCTTCGACTCCTGGTTCGTCGGTTACTGTTACATTTATTCCAGTCCAACCAACAGTTTGTGTGGCTTCTAGTTCAGTTTCCACTACTCCTGTGATTCCTGGTGATCTTACTTTTGAAGAATATATTTTGGCTATTCAAAAGTAGAGTTATTAGGGTTCTCAACAGTCCCAAGCTCCTAGAGATCCTTGTTTCCATCATTATGATGTTGTTGGTAATCCCATATATGTGTATCCGCACCATTATGATGTGTATGGTAATCTGGTCTATTTGCCTCCTATTGATCCTTATCAGGATGTTTATGATCCTTATTATATTGTTACTCATTTGGGACCTACCTTGCCCGTGCATCCCTGTGCCTTACAAGGACAACCCTCTCAGGGACAACCTTTGCCTCAGCAGGGTCCTGCTTCTGGTCCACAAGGACAACCATACGGTCCAAAAGGCCAACCTTTACAAGGGAAACCTTTGGTCCAACATGGACAAACCTCTGGTTTTTCCAGTCAACCTCTGAATCAACCAGGACCGTCTTATAGTCCCGGGGGGAAAATCTATCCACCACAGGGACAACCTGTTGCACCTCAATCACAGTCACATGTTCAATATGGCCCAAATATTGTGCAACCAGGACAACCCTACGGTCTGTCTCTAATACAACCTGGTTATCAGGGAAAACCTAGTCTATCGCAACCATCAGGCCAACCTTTCCCACAAGGGAAACCTGGTGGTCCTCAATATCTGATTCAACAGTTGGTTCAACCAGCTCAGCAACCGTTTCAACCTTCCCACTAGCAGATTACTTCTGTTCTAGAGCCAGTTCTACATGTTTACCCAACTCATCCAGGTCAACCTGCTCAAAAGCCTGCTCAACCTACTCCGCAGGGTCAACCTGCTCAACCGCAGAGCGCTTACTACCCTCAAGTTTCATATCCACCGGTATATAGTACGCCCCAGATTCCTTACCCTCAAAATCAACCTGTATATCATCAACCTCAAAGCCATGCTTACATTCCACAGCAAAATCCTTATGTTGCTCAGCAAGGACCTCCGTGGCCTACTTCAACTCAATATCCTGGTCCTCAACCCCAGTATCAATCGAATTATCCTACTTCTAATCCCTATGGTCCGAATCCTTAGGGATAGAATGTATTGGGACAAAATCCCGCTCGGACTGGGTGGAATGTACACACAGGTCCTTATCAAATACCTTTGATGAATTTTAATACTCAATTACCGTTTCTTTCTATGTTGGAACTACCCGATGTGTCAAATCTGATGAATGATCTTATTCTCCATAACCCGTATTAGCCTCCGGTTCCAACCAAGATTCTTGGTGATTGTCCTAAATTCGAGGGTAAGCCTAGTGAAGACCCCCAAAAACATGTTATGACTTACCACTTGTGGTGTTCTTCTAACTCTTGGGTTGACGATTCTATTTAGCTTCGTATTTTCCAGCGAACTCTTACTGGTGCCACTGCAAAGTGGTACATTGAGCTGTCTCATGGAGTTTTTCAAGATTTTAATTCCTTAGCCACGGAATTCCTTACACATTTTCAGTTACCGATCCGCTATGAGACCAGGACGCATCTCATCACTTCGTTGAAATAGGACCGAGCTACTCATATCTTGGATCATATTCATGAGTGGCGGCGTCGTCGTCGCATGATCAAATTTGAGATTCCTGATCAACTTCTGGCTCATTGGTTCACTACCTCCTTTATCAATCAGATTTCCAAAGACATAGCTATGGGGGTGTTAGTGTCAATCTAGTCATACTGCCATTAGTGATCAAAATTTATCTTTTTCATTTTCATATTATGAGTCCCATACCAACAAATTTCACCATTCCGCTAGGTCATGGATTCATTGATGGTAGTGATTTTTCATCAGTTTTCCCTCATGTGAAACTTGTTGATTCACCTCTCTATGGTCTTTAGTCATGAGTCACTCTTTTACTCTTAAATTCATATAATTATGTCATAGGGATGGGTCTCATTAGGTCCTAGGATCTCACCACAATCAAATTAATGAGTCAAGTGTCAATAAATATCAGCAAGGTCATGAGGAAGTCAATAAACTCAAAATCACAGTACCTGGAAGATCAAAGAGATATTTTATTCAATTTGATGTAATTTTCACTTCAAAACCATGTTTTGAAGTGAAAACTTGATACTTTGCCTATATTATCATTCATTATGTAATTTTATGTCAGCATATGTAATAAGTCACAATTCAGAAGTTGTTATCTCCACCAAGTCATCACCTTAACTTTCAGAGAATATTTCCACAGCATGTTCAGCGTCAAATCATGTTCCAAGTAGATTCAAAAGAAAGAGCTCGGAAAGAGCTTTCCAATGGTATATTGCACTCTCAAAACTGACTTCTGGATTGAAATTTATGCCTAAGTGAAGTAAAAAGTCCTCTATACCCTAACCTTTCCCCATTTCCCCATCTTTCCCTTAAAATTTATATTATTAAAGTTTAATATTTTCTTTATAAATCCCTTTCCCCCCTCCGATTACATAGTTTCATTATTAAAATCCTATAAATACTTATGCGATTAAAACTAAAATACGCCGTCGAAGGAGCGCAATGATATAGTGGTATTTTAATGGTCGTTGTTATCTTTTTTGAAGGAGCGAAATGCTATAGTGGTGGCAGGTGTCGACAACAAACCTTATTATGAAGGAGATAGTTCGTTATAAGGGAGGAGAGCATTAAAAAAAAAAAAAAAAAAAAAAAAAATTATTGCAGTTGGTGGGCAGATTCATATACAATTATGATGTCCTCTTTGGAGAGGACATCATGAATGAATGTAAAAAATGAGAGAGGATACGAGCACGTGGATAAATTAATTGATGAACCATGTATATGAAGAGAATTCCTAGAGGACTGGCGATTACAGAGGCTGGTAACCCATGTAATCTGGTAGATGGATTCTTTTTATATGGACATTGATTTCATATGTATAAAGGCAGCAACAATGAAACAAAAAAAAAAATTATTATAATGGAGTTAATTTCACATGTAAATGGGCATACTGCTGTAAGACCTGGTATGGCATGCGTACCCTTGGGTAATGACTGGTAAAGTATGGGTTAGACCTAGGTGATAGGGGTGATGTCAAGTTAACCATTACCCTGGGTAAAAATTTGAGGGGGGAAGAGCTAGAGTGAGCGGAGTTGTCTCATTTAGCAGGTTTGGCTGGATTTAGTCAATAATCCCCAAGTCAAGTTTAAGGGGGGAATTGTTAGGTAAACATGACTCAGGGTAGAGTCAATGTTGAGTAGGGTAAACAATAGTGGTTTTGGGGCACATGGTTTTGTGCACCCATGGTTTTGGCCCATGGTATTGCATGTGATGGAGCCTATAAAAAGGCTGGAAAGACTTCATTGTAATGCAGGCCTGGAGGTGAGCGGTGAAGGCTCACTTGGCCGGATTGGCCAGGGTTTTGGCCAATGGTTAATGAAATTTCATTGGTTGGGTTTTTCCCTGGATTTGGGGTTTTCCCGGATAAACATTGTGTTTATGTTTATGTGATTTGTTGCTGGGTTCTTTCATGGTTATGTTTATGTTTATTTCTCTCAGTAAATTCTTTATGTTCTCCGTAAATTCCTAACAACTACTTCCCCACCATTACCCCTAAAACTTTATAATAAAGTTGTATCTATAAACTCCCAATCGCTCCAACCACTTCCTCCATACCATGAAAATTTATTATAAAGTTGAAATATATATATATATATATACCCTCCCATCACAATCGATATATATAACCACTTCCCAACCATCCCGTTTAAAACCTTATTATAAAACTTAAAGGTTTATATCATATAAACCCCGCCGACCCAAGTCCTTTCCTTTCCATCGCATCGCAAATATTAATACGTGCACTCTGATTGTCCCATGCCAAAAGCTCCAATGCGATTATGTAAGTCACCCTCGATTGGTCCCGCCTGGTGATATTCTAGCCGTCGATCTGTCCATCCGATCGAATGGCCCATACCCAATCGGCACTTTTTGATCGCTCTCTCCAATGGCCAACCCCCGATGGAAACCCGCCGATTGTAAAACCCCGACCACTCCTCCGTCGTCGATTTCATCATTCAATCTGACGGACCACAGCCAATCGGATCCTCCCAATTGGCGCAATCACAAAACTGTTCCCTCCGCCCCGAGCTTCCGATCCCGATTAACCCTCGGGCCCACCATAATCCTCCGCCCATTTATAATTAAAAAGCCCATTCGCCTTTGTAAATTTTAAACTATGTTTTGTTTCATTTTACATAGAGAAATCTACCTCATCACTTACCCCATCGCATCGACACTTTTCATACATGCTTTGCTTCCGCTCCCAAGCCCGATTCCGATTGCGATGTATAATCCTCGGTCCAACCTTAAGCCTCCACCCTTTCAATAGAAATAATTTCTCCCTTTTATGCAAAGTGAAAAATAATTTTTGTTTATTCTTAAGGGATTTTCCCGTTCTCTTATTGCATTACCCGTCAGGCTTTTTCAATCGCATCGAACATTTGCCTCCTCCCAATACCTCAGCTCCCTTTCCCCTTCCGATCCCGATTGCGATGATACCATCGCCTCCCACATTTTAAATGCTCCATTTTATATTATCTCCCCTCTTCCCATTCATTCCGATCCCGTTTGCGATGCGGACCCCACTGCCTCTCCCTTCCCTTTTTCCCATTCAAAATAAATTTTCCCTTCACGAAGGCGTAATTTCATTTCATTTCTATTTTCAAAAGAATTTTATTAAAGTCAGTTTTCTTCAGCGAAAATAATGGAAACAATGAGAGACAGTCAACAGGCCGAGGAACTAAATATGAAAAAGTCAAATATCTTCAGCAACGGTTTAAAGAGATATTTTCTACAGATTTTTCTTCTCATTTGTTGGATATAACAGCAAATTTTTTAGATGTCCCAAAATGTATTGCTGTCTCTTATTTTTAGGGGCAGATTGTTGGATTTATTTTCTATGATTAGTTTTCAGTTCTTCAACTGTTAGAACAGCTCGCTTTTTCCGTGGATCTATGTTCCCACATTTAAGCCTATTTAATGTAATTGTAAATCATTTGTAAAGCAATCTGTAATTCAGAAGTAGGGGAATAGTGTGGAAAGAAAGCTATGTGATCGATTGTACAGTTTGACAGGGAATTAATAAGAGATGAAGCTCTGATTTGTGGGATCCATGTGGTATGAGATTTAGCATTCATTTCTCTCCTTTGTTTCATATGTAAATTGTTATGTTTCACCTCTCATCCATAAACATTTCCTTTTGAATGCTTTCAAGATAGAAAGGTAGGATCCATTTTCATGCCCTGCCTTGGGAAATCATTCATACTCTGTGTTTTTCTTCTGCTTGAAAATGATCCATTTATTGAGCCCTTTTCAACTCCTCACCAATATTTCCATCCCATCCTTATTAAACTTTAATTTCTAAAATTTCATGCCTACCTTTCCCCAGAAATACCCTGTGTCCTGATTTAATTCCCAGTTTCATACTGTCCTATTTTATCCCACACATCCCTGAAATTCATTTATTTTATTAAAACCTTTTTCCCATCATTTTATCTAGCCTAATATTAGATCATTATTGCACTTTATTGAATATCTATCTTTACAGAGAGAGCCCTCTCCTGTCCTTGTAGGGCTAGCTACAAGGCTGAGCGTGGTTTAGTTGTTACCCTGTTTTTCCCTTTTCAGCCTGGGGTCCAATTCGGGTGCTAAAATCTCTAGCAACCATACTGTGGAAGCTTCGTTCTGACTGTCTGCGAGCTTGTATTCTCAGCATTGACTCTGTTTATTCTATTTTGAAGAAATATCAAGCAGAGGATCTATAAGAGGAGAAAATTCATATTCAGACCGTGTGAAATAAAGAGTATTGGAACATCTGTCTTAAGTTTAAGCCTTGGTTATATTGAACGCAACAACCTTTGGAAATATTCGTTATCAAAGTAAAAAGGGCTTTGTTTTGTTGTTGGCGGATTAATATAAGTGGGACCCAGCCAGCAAATTAAAGCGAGGAGTTAAAGCGTCGAAACCACAGTAAAAACCACAGTAAAGCGCGGTTCATTTATTGCCAGCAGGTTTCGGGAAACCATACCGCCTATATCGTGCCGCTTTTTCCCCAGAGTAAAACTACTCCCAAAAACATGATCCAGTATTATAAGGGCATGTCACCTCCCCCAATACCACCCATATCGTGCAACTTTCATCCGTTAACCTTCTGCCATGGAAAAAACACGATATTCACAAGGTTCGTCCGATCTGGAGAGCGCTAAATCTGACGGTAATCGCGTAGTGAAGTGCTCAAGCAATAATCGAGGTATGGCCCTGCGGTGTTGCATTATTATATGTTTATTTTATTTATAAAAAGGAGGAATATGAATGCATGGGCCCCTGCTGAATGAAATGTATGTCGTGTTGTTAGCATAAATGTGTTTTATGGTATAAAGTTCGAGGGTTGGTGTTTTTTAAAATAATCGCGCAACTGTTATAACATTTTGATATTACGATCGGAGTAATAAGATTTGCTTAAGTATTTTAATGTGGTCTCCAATATCACATTAAATTGTAAAATATTTGCTTAAGAGGTCTGAATATTATTGCAAGAAGACATTGTCAAAACACATTGGAAGGGAATATAATTTCGAGCACTTGTTCCAAAGTCATAATGGTATCATAGCGTAAAGGATTAATCACCCCAGTCATATCTTACCTGGTAAAGAATGACAAAGTATCATATCTGAATGTTGATGGTGAACAACAATCAGATGCATATGAAGGCTGAATTTTTCACCTGGCGACTCCAACCTAATGTAAAGATTCCACTGGAGGACCGAATCTTTCTGCAGGAAAATGGAAGGATCTTACACAAAGTTCAGGTATTCAAAGTGGAATGGTATTCAGAATCTAATCTGCTTTCCTGTAAATTACTTCTTTGCTTTTCCTGAAGTTGTCCTAATTTTTTTCCAGAATTTGCTGCATGATAAAGGTGACCAAAATCTTGGTTCTACCTATTCAAAAAGTATAAATACTAAGGTTTCTTTTGATCTTGGTCTCCATCCTTTTTCCAAATCTTATGATGACCCTCTTCGAAATGATGAGCTTAAAGATACCAAGACTCATCCTCTAGCTCCTATATATACTCCTAGACCTTCTATAATCCCGGATATATATAAACCTCTCATCTTACCTCCTAAACTCCATGCTTTTCCTGCAAATTATTACCTTTATTTGCGGAGGTTTGACAGTGAATGTGACAACATCAATGCTGAGCGACATGTGCAGAATGTTGAGACTTTCCTAGACCTTTTTGAAGTTGATGAAGAGGATGTCAGTATTAGGCTTTTTTCTCTTTCTTTGCAAGGCAAAGTCAAGAGTTGGTTCAAAACCCTGCCTGATGTGAGCATCTCAGATTTCCAGTAGTTCGTCAAAGTCTTCCTCAACAGATGGATGGTAAAAAAAAACCCTTTCCTGATTTTAGAAGAGTATGCCCAACTGAAAAGACAGTTAGGGGAGACAGTACAACAATTTTCTACCAGGTTCAATCAAGTCTATTATTCGACACCTACCGATATAAGAACTCCTCTTGGCTCAGCTCTCTTACATTACCCGGGCGCTTTTGATCCAGAAATGGAGTTTCAGCTGAGAGAAAGGAACTTAGTAACACTTGAAGAGATACAGAACAACGCAGTAGATGTAGAAGCTAATATGTTGATCAGAAGAGCAAAGCTGAAGGAAGAAGAAAAGAAGAATGTTGCAGAGCACCTGACACCTTCAGAGGTAAAGCTTTACCTTTTGGTAATCGAAGTGGAAAAAATGATGCGAAAAATCACTAAAAGGAATGAAAATGACGTTCAAGAACAAATGGCTTATCCAAAACATTCTCTTTCTTATCCCAGTTTTCGTCGATCTAACAATGACTGTGTTGTTGAACATCTCGGAGAAGAGAGATCCGTTGATATGACATAAATGCTTGATGATATGTTTTATGTTGATGATTTTCCAAAGTTTGATCAATACGATGATGATGATTATGTTTTCCAAACAAAAGCTAATCTTGCAGAGAAATCGACAATTGGTTTATGGGAGCAAGTTCAGTTTTAACAGCTTGAAAACAGTAATCATCTGATGCATATCATCCAGGACAGTGATGAAGGAAGTTTGGAAATAATGGAAGTAAGTGGGGGATCTCTACCTCTTTGTTTCGCTTCAATTCAGTTCATCAAAGATAACTTTCATGTAATTAGAAATCAATAATCTCTCAGTTTTAATGTTGAGGTTGAGACAGATAGTGAAATTCCTGGGCAAGTCGTCAATGAGCAATCTTCTCCTGAAACGACAGATGAAATCATTTGCGATATAAAATCCTCCCTAGCTCTAGATTTGCAGCCACCAAACGCAATTGAAGGTCAGATTACAAATAATCACTTGGAGGCTTAAACTTATGATCTAATGATGCAAGATGATTCTGTACCCTTATGTTTTGAAGCATTTCAGTTCTTAAAGCAGAATTTTCATAATATATCTAAAGAAAAAGATGAGCAGTCTATAGAGTGCCATGCAATCTCATTAAAATCAATAGATATGTCGCAACAATGTTTTCAAGTTTTTTATGACCCTATAGCTGATGTGTTGGATAATGTTTGCTGTAAAAATCCTTCTCCATTGGCTAACCATGTGTCAGAAAAGAGTGTTGACAGTAACTTTATTCGAAAGCTGACTTCATTGTCTTGTTCAGCAGGCGTTTCATTACTAAGCTTATATCAAGGTTTGCAGTCATATGAGGAGACTAATGAAGAAGACTTTTGTTTTGTTTGGGATCATCAGTAGAGATTGGTTATTCATGAATTGTAGGATCCTTTTGTCAACTTGCTGCAATCATCAGAGAAAGACAACAGAGATGTCAGGAAAATTTTAATATCAAGGTATGAATATTACCTGGAGCAGAGCAGTGATGTATTAGTGGAAATCAATAGCTATTTTTATGAAGACCATTTCACAGCATTGTTGAGGTCATCTAGTTAACTCATGTTTTTCAATTTTATCAAGATTCAACTTGATTCCAAGTTTCCATGGGATTTGCCTTTCAGTTCTTCTCTCTACTTTCTCATTAGAAATCACTTGGGAAGAATTCAAATAGTAGCCAGGATGCTTACATGGTTGCATTGGTTGTTCCATTTCACTTGATCAGGCAGTGAATAGAACAATTAGAGTAGGTTTGATGAATAAGCTCAATTATGAGCATATTTCCAATTTGTCAATTGTTTTTTCGTCATGTCTTAAGTCAGTTTGGTTTTATTATGGTTTTCAGTCTTAGTCTTGAGTTAGAGTCAGTTTGCACTATGTCAGTTTTTAGTATTTTTGACTCCATGCCCAATGGATAAGGCTACTTGGTCTATGGTGTTCTTGGCACCTCCAAGGAGCTACCATCCCCATTGGAGCCAATGTTAGTGTCAGTCTAGTCATACTTCCATCAGTGATCAAAATTGCTCTTTTGCATTTGCATATTAGGAATCCCATACCAACAAATTTCACCATTCCGCTAGGTCATGGATTCATTGATGGTAGTGATTTTTCATCAGTTTTCCCTCACGTGAAACTTGTTGATTCTCCTCTCTATGGTCTTTATTCATGAGTCACTCTTTTACTCTTAAAGTCATATCATTATGTCATAGGGATGGGTCTCATTAGGTCCTAGGATCTCACCACGGTCAAATTAATGAGTCAAGTGTCAATAAATATCAACAAGGTCATGAGGAAGTCAATAAACTCAAAATCACAGTACCTGGAAGATCAAAGAGATATTTTATTCAGTTTGATGTAATTTTCACTTCAAACCTTGTTTTGAAGTGAAAACATGATACTTTGCCTATATTATCATTCATTATGTAATTTTATGTCAGCATATGTAATAAGTCACAATTCAGAAGCTGCTATCTCCACCAAGTCATCACCCTGCCTTTCAGAGAAGATTTCCATAGCATTTTCAGCATCAAATCATGTTCCAAGTAGTTTCAGCAGAAAGAGCCCGAAAATATCTTTCCAACGGTATATTTCACTCTCAAAACTGACTTCTAGATTGAAATTTATGCCTAAGTGAAGTAAAAAATCCTCTATACCCTAACCTTTCCCCTTTTTCCCATCTTTCCCTTAAACTTTATATTATTAAAGTTTAATATTTTCTTTATAAATCCCTTTTCCCCCCCTCCGATTACATAGTCGCATTATTAAAATCCTAAAAATACTTATGCGATTAAAACTACTTCCCCACCATTACCCCTAAAACTTTATAATAAAGTTTATATCTATAAACTCCCCACCGTTCCAACCACTTCCCCTCCATACCGTGAAACTTTATTATAAAGTTGAAATATATATATACCCTCCCATCGAAATCGATATACTTTCTTAACGTACCCCGTTTAAAACCTTATTATAAAACTTAAAGGTTTATATCATATAAACCCTGCCGACCCAAGTCCTTTCCTTTCCATCGCATCGCAAATATTAATAGGTGCGCTCCGATTGGCCCATGCCAAAAGCTCCAATGTGATTATGTAAGTCACCCTCAATTGGTCCCGCCCAATGATATTCTGGACGTCGATCTATCCATTCGATCAAACAACCTATACCCAATCGAAGCTTTTTGATCGCTCTCTTTGATGGCCAACCCCTGATGGAAACCCGCTGATTGTAAAACCCCGACCACTCCTCCGCCATCGATTTCATCATTCGATCCGACGGCCCATAGCCAATCGGATCCTCCCAATCGGCACAATCACAAAACTGTTCCCTCCGCCTCGAGCTTCCGATCCCAATTGACCCTCGGGCCCACCATAATCCTCCGCCCATTTATAATTAAAAAGCCCATTTGCCTTTGTAAATTTTAAACTATATTTTGTTTCATTTTACATAGAGAAATCTACCTCATCACTTATCCCATCTTATCGGCACTTTTCATACATGCTTTGCTTCCGCTCCCAAGCCCAATTCCGATTGCGATGTATAATCCCCGGTCCCACCTTAAGCCTCCACCCTTTCAATAGAAATCATTTCTCCTTTTTATACAAAGTGAAAAATAATTTTTGTTTATTCTTAAGGGATTTTCTCGTTCTCTTATTGCATTACCCGTCGGGCTTTTTCAATCGCATCGGACATTTGCCTCCTCCCAATACCTCGGCTCCATTTCCCCTTCCGATCCCGATTGCGATGATACCATCACATGCCACATTTTAAATGCTCCATTTTATATTATCTCCCCTCTGCCCATTCATTCCAATCCCGATTGCGATGCGGACCCCACTGCCTCTCCCTTCCCTTTTTCCCATTCAAAATAAATTTTTCCCTTCATGAAGGCATAATTTCATTTCATTTCTATTTTCAAAAGCATTTTATTAAAGTCAGTTTTCTTCAGCAAAAATAATGGAAACAGTGAGAGACATTCAACAGACCGAGGAACTAAATATGAAAAAGTCAGATATCTTCGGCAACGGTTTAAAGAGATGTTTTCTACAGATTTTTCTTCTCATTCGTTGGATACAACAACAAAATTTTCAGATGTCCCAAAATGTATTTCTATCTCTTATTTCTAGGGGCATATTGTTAGATTTATTTTCTATGATTAGCTTTCAGTTCTTCAGCTATTATAACAACTCCCTTTTTCTGTGGATCTATGTTCCCACATTTCAGCCTATTTAATGTAATTGTAAATCATTTGTAAAGTAGTCTGTAATTCAGAAGTAGGGGAATAGTGTGGAAAGAAAGCTCTGCACTCCATTGTACAGTTTGACAGGGAATTAATAAGAGATGCAACTCTGATTTTTGGGATCAATGTGGTATGAGATTTAGCATTCGTTTCTCTCCTTTGTTTCATCTGTAAATTGTTATGTTTCACCTCTCATCCATCAACATTTACTTTTGAATGCTTTCAAGATAGAAAGGTAGGATCCATTTTCATGCCCTACCTTTGGAAATCATTCATACTTTGTGTTTTTCTTCTACTTGAAAATGATCCATTTATTGTGCCCTTTTCAGCTCCTCACCAATCTTTCCATCCCATCCTTATTAAACTTTAATTGCTAAAATTTCCTGCCTACCTTGCCCCATGAAATACTCTGTGTCCTGATTTAATTCCCAGTTTCATACTATCCTATTTTATCCCGCACATCCGTAAAATTCATTTATTTTATTAAAACCTTTTTCCCATCATTTTATCTAGCCTAATATCAGATCATTATTGCACTTTATTGAATATCTATCTTTATGGAGAGAGCCCTCTCCTGTCCTTGTAGGACTAGCTACAAGGCTGAGCGTGGTTTAGTTGTTACCCTGGTTTTCCCTTTTCAGCTTGGGGTCCAATTTGAGTGCTAACAGGGGGCATGTGTAACCGAGGAACAATCCATTGCTTACGCCCAGTACCTTGATCTTGTGTACTATCGATCACTGGGTGCATTATTGGTTTCCATATCTGGACTTCTCGGAAGTCTTCTTCTTCTGAGGTGGAAATGTGAAGCTGGGTTACACTTTTTGAGAATCGGAAATTCGAAAAAATTTTCGACAATAGTTGAGCGAGCTGTAACCTAAGTTCGTAGGACGCTTGTTAATTCATTATATTGTGACACCACAGACGGCGCGGGGAAAACATAATTTTTTCCGGAGATTAGAAAACCGACAGCAAAAAGTTAATTTGAACTCTTAACAAAAGTTCATTAGAGCTATCAGTTCGGTCAATTTACTTTTAAAATAAGTTAGGCGAGAATGAATTATATAAATAAATTGCTGAGAAATTTGTTCTTTTACCACATTTCATTTATTCCCGCGAATTTGTATTTCAGTACGCTCCTTAGTGACTGCTGCTTTGTTTTGCGCGTTCTGGGTATAGTTAAGTATTTCTTTGCTAATTCATCGGGTATGTTATACGAAAACCAGGGTCCTATAATTACCATATGAAATTTGGATTCCATTGTGGCATCAACCCTGTAATGATGGTTTCATCGGATCAGCCCTATTATAATAGTTTTAGAAAAACATATTGCAAGATGAAAATGTGGATTCCATTGCTGGATCAACCATGTTATGATAATTTCATTGGAGAAAATAGGGATATAAATGTCGCCAAAATATATTTCACCAAGGATTTCTCTTAAAATTGAGATCTTCCCATCTTTAATCATCACATCTTCATCGAGCTTTTCGGCTTTCTTTTCGAGTTATTCTATTTATTTAAAGCATCTGTGCCATTCATTTTATAAATCATTAATTTTCTCATTTTTTTCTTTCAACTCAAATTCCAAACCTGCCACATTGTGGTTTGCATTTCCAAGCAGCTTCTGCAGCCTTTCCAGTTCATTCTTTGCAATTTCTGCAGCCTTTCCAGTTCATTCTTAGAAAGTTCCTAACTTCTTTGTAATGTTTCAACTTCTTCTTCTTGAAAATGTGGATTCCATTGCTGGATCAACCATGTTATGATAATTTCATTGGAGAAAAGAGGGATATAAATGTCGCCAAAATATATTTCACCAAGGATTTCTCTTAAAATTGAGATCTTCCCATCTTTAATCATCACATCTTCATCGAGCT
Organism: Pinus albicaulis; assembly: GCA_034641835.2. Classification (NCBI taxonomy): domain Eukaryota; kingdom Viridiplantae; phylum Streptophyta; class Pinopsida; order Pinales; family Pinaceae; genus Pinus; species Pinus albicaulis. Next base: position 1,216,633,166 of record CM076583.1, on the reverse strand, counting down.
TTTCGGATTTCTTTTCGAGTTATTCTATTTATTTAAAGCATCTGTGCCATTCATTTTATAAATCATTAATTTTCTCATTTTTTTCTTTCAGCTCAAATTCCAAACCTGCCACATTGTGGTTTGCATTGCCAAGCAGCTTCTGCAGCCTTTCCAGTTCATTCTTCGCAATTTCTGCAGCCTTTCCAGTTCTTCTTAGAAAGTTCCTAACTTCTTTGTAATGTTTCAACTTCTTCCTTTAGTTGTTCCACTTGAAGCAAATTTTATCCCAGAAATATGCACCTTAAATTTTGGGTTTTAGCTCTTCTTGCACCTCTCTCAATTGCTGCTCATTGGATGAGTATGATGACTAAATCTCTTCATGATCTAGCAACCAATCTGAACCGATATTTTCCATGTTTTGTAGTTCACTGCAAGGCATAGACGCAATACTCACACTTTAACAGTTGTTCTTGGATGGAGCAATATTGACAAAATCCAATGGCAAGAATTTCCTTCCCAATCTTAGATAGGAAACATAATTACGTAATAATTATATTATTAAAAATATTATTTAATACGTTTAATGGCATCATTGTTGTGTGTAAAATGTGTTTGATTTTTAAAATTTGGTTTATTTGTATGTTATAAATTTTAGTTAGTATAAGATATGGTTTTTTTTTTTTTTTACAAGGTTATTAGAGAATGTTTAGACCAAGAAAATTTAGGGTATGGTAGTTTAAATTTAGGTTAAGAGTGATATAACATTAATTGTTTCTTTAATTTAAAGAAAGGATATAATTAATCTAACATTAAAGTGAAAAATCTCATGTTGTCTCTCTTGATACCAACATAGTTAAAACATTTTAATTTGATAATGTTAAAGACAAAGTATATATATATATATATATATATATATACAATAGTGGTAGTGCTTTATTTTTATTCATTGAAATTTGATCATATAAGTTTTGGTGAGATTTTGTACTTATATAATATGGTGGTTTAAATTGAGCATTTTTTATTAAATTTTATTTATATATATATATATATATATATATATATATATATATATATATATATATATAATTTTAATAATTTTTATTGACATAGTTTAGTTTATAGATTAAATATTACATTTTTACTAGTTAATTTAACCAAAATAATCTATAGAATTCAAATGTTTGTGGAGGTTTTCAAGGCATTGAATCCATTTATGAATTCAAAAAACAATTTTAAACAACAACAACTTACAATCTTGTTTGCGATAGTATAGCCCAAGGGATTTCTAAGGTGTTGAATCCAATTATGAATTCAAAAATCTATTTTAAACAATGAAAAATCATAATCTTGTTTGAAATTGTATTGTCGGATTTCGATGAAAAATACTTTTGTCCATAAATTAGACTAATTATTTTGTCTATAAATTAGACTTTATCTTTACCAACTTCTCCTATAAAAGTTCTTGTTTAGGTTACCCTTGTCATAAAGGAACTCTCTAGGAAATTCTAGTCCAACCCATTGCTTTAATTTTATTCACTATAACTTCATCACATATCTGCACTTGGGACCCAAATCCTCCAATAAGTGTATTAAAAAATAAATCAATGTAACTCTAAACGATCATCCACAAACAAAAATTACATATTGTCAACCATATTGATATACATGAGGAGTTTTCTCCGATAATAATTAATGATCAGTGAAGATGCCTTTTCTTTTTAATTAGAGAGATACAAAGTCCAACACTTGTCTACAAGGTGACTTTTCTTATGGCAATGAGTAATAAACAATTGCAACTTATTTTCAACATCATTTTCTTTGTCCAATGGGCCTTGGACCTTTTGCCTCATTTATTTAGAAAGTTTCATACATGCATGGATATCTTCTTCCAACATCTATAAACATTATGATTATTCAAACCACAAAAGGAACATGCAAGTTCTTTTCCAAATCTTATGTGAATATTTACCATATTTATCATAATCAAAAGCAATTTGATTAGAGGCAAATTTATACCTTGAAATTTATACCATTACCACTGGTTTTGTAATGGTCAAAATGGTTGTTAAGATCCACTCATGCAACGGTGAGAGTGTTCCTATTGTTCCTTTTAGTAGAAGCTCTAATATGGAAATGCATGTCTCATCTATTGACTTGGAATTAGGTAATATAAGTGTCCATTTTATGTGATTGTGAAGGTTAGCTATGTACTTTATGTCCACATTGTTGTTCTTGAGATTTATCCTCCCCATTGAATGGATTGTTTCTAAAACCTTGCAGTGTACTTTTGTACACTTTATTTTTGTGGTTGTTGATAGTAGTGCCACTTAATCGTGTGGTCCTCCTCATACCCCATAAAGAAGTGTTGGGACTTGAGGAGGTCTTTGAATACTTCACACTTATTTGTTGCTATTTTTTAGGGTTAGTCCATAAGTAGTGTTACCTAGCTAGGAGACTGTTGGACCTCCTACTCCCTTGGTGATGCTTGATGAACATATGGATGGCTTAGTGTGAGTGGATGCTTGACCTTGGATCTAGAGTCTTAGAACATTGCAATTTCATAGGAGGTTGTTATCTTATGTGGCATGATAACTAACTCATTGGGTATACATAATGGAGAGTTGGTTATTTGAACAGGAGAGGTACCTACCTAGGGGAATGAGCATTAGGCACTTGAATGAGGGCACTTAGCCATAAGAGCATGGGGCCATTTGGCATATACCTTAGAGGTTGAAAATTTGACTTGAGGATGCTTGGATTGACGAGCATACTTGGTGGAGGTTGGTTGTGGACTTGGGCATGTTGTTGGGGATAAACATTTGAGCAAGTGATGCTTTGACACATGTATGTTGAGGAGTATGGGGCGTAAGAGTATATGTGGTCCACACTAAGAGAAGAAACACCTTGAATGAGGACACTTGGAGAATGAACCACCATGCAAGAAAGAGTGTTCGGTTAATAGCTTGTTGGATAGCATGCAATCTTGAATGAGGGGTATCATGATTGGATGGTACATCATCTTGAGGGTTGGATAAACCTAGTGTGAGGCTTGCACTTCCTTATTTAGTGGATATCTCCTACCAAGGTTGCCTTGTTGACTTAAGTCTAGGTTTATTTGTGTGGACCTAGTCCATGTTTTATATTGACCTTTCTAGCCTACTACTACTTCTGTATAAAGGAAAATGAGAGAACATTTAACATTATTTATTATTGATGTATTAGTTATTCTGTTTTTTTTATAATTTTAAATAATTTTTATAAAAAGCAAAACCTAAAATTTATTATTTAAAAGAAAATACAAAGAAAATAGCAACCTTTGAAAAACATAATACGACAAATAGATGATTCAATACAAATGTCACATAGAAGTCATTTATCTCATGGGCCTTCAACCTAAATTATATATCTAGCACTACATTAAGCTATAGGAGATAAATCAAAGAAGCATTTGAATGTAAATTAAACATGTGTAATAATTATGTCCTTTAGTTTAATAAATAGATAATAATTTGCAAATGCCATATCTAAGCTATATTTCATCTAAGTAGCTTTCAATTTAAACTTATATCTAATGTTAAATTATATAAAAGAATAACAATAATCCAAACTTCAAAAAATATTTAGAACGTTAGTATAAAATGTGACATATGATTTTCCTCTGTGGAAAACATAGTTATAATTACCAATCTTATAATATTATCCAATCTTATAATATTTGAAACCTAAGGTCTTTCCCATACCAAAGTATGTTCTTTTAAAACATGTTTTCTTGGTGATATGGGTGATTTAGAAATGATTGGGAGAGCGAAATTCCTCATTTAATATGTACAATATGTTTGGTTCATGCCACTAAGCCAAGAATTTTAAATTCAACTGACTTTTAATATAACCAACTAAATCCCGCAAAAAAAGAATAAAACAATTTATGTTAGGGTTGTGGATTCAGGCATTGAAACAACACACCATGATATTTCAAATTTAAAAATAATGGTTTGAGTCCTAGGTAGCTTAGAATCCTATTTGTTTTCAAAATAAGGATGCACTCCCATTTGATTTTCACGATTAGGTTGTAATCATGAGGCTCTCGCTCAAGAGTGGACCTTCCCAAAATCTTGTGACGTTTTGTCACAAAAAAAACCATCAAACTAAAAACACATCATGCAAGAAACATAGCTCGCTGACATATCATTTTTCTCCTTCAAAGAAAAAAAAATTCACATCATGTGAATATCTCCATGTACTCTTAAATATTGGTGTACAAAACCATCAACCAAACACAAATCGAAAAAACATGCCTCTTCAAACAACCGACTCTCAAGTCAAATAATAGAGCTCAGGTACAAATTTCCATATTTGTTGCATTTAAGTGTGTCAACATAACTCTACTTTCAACATCTTGCTTCATGCAACATGCACCATACTTTGAATTTGCAAAGAAATTCATGAAACATCAAAATACATGTTAGGCCTTAATTGGATAAGAAATCTAGCCATCTGTTAGCAAACCATTTCAATGGCGCTTCTTTTAGTTGCACTTCATCATGTGAATCATCTTGACCCTCATCGATTATGAAATCCTCTTTTCCATTCTTGTCGTTATCTCATTCCACCTTCTTCAAATGTTGTGGATGATTTGTTGGATACAAAGTCCAACACTTGTCCAACATCTATAAACATTATGATTATTCAAACCACAAAAGGAACATGCAAGTTCTTTTCCAAATCTTATGTGAATATTTACCATATTTATCATAATCAAAAGTAATTTGATTAGAGGCAAATTTATACCTTGAACATTCATCGTTGTCGCCTTCTTGAGGAGGTGAATTTGATGAGGTAGTGGCTCTCCTCTGAATACTAGCAATGAATTCAATGACTCTAGAGCTTTCAACATCCTCTTCTTTTACATTCTCATTAGTTGCATGATTATTAACATCTTCTTGCAAAGTGGGTGTCAAACTTTTCCATTCAACATGAATACAAAATTCACAAGCTTGATGCACCCCTTTCATGTATAAAAAGATTACTTGTGTTGGGAGTGGCCTTTTACAACTTCGGAAAGCATTTGGTTCCACATTCATTCCTCCGGCAGACACTGTCTTGTAGATACCATACATTTGTCTAAGGTTAAAATCATACAAGAAGAGCTTCATTCCGGGCTTCACCTTTTCTACAAGCTCCTTTTTGGTTGGTGGCAACCCAAACACTTTGTATCGGAAACACTCTTGCTTTGTTTGAGAATTACACATAAAAATCAAGTCGGAAAACTTATCTTTGCCACTGCCATCTTCATTGTTTGCTTCCTTGCTGCCTTGTTTTTTCTTCTTATTTTGATCAACCTTTGACACAACAGGGTCAGATAAACCCTTGGGTTTGTTCTCTATCTCTATTTTAACAGTCTTATCCACAACATTAACCTTTGACACAACAGGGTCAGATAAACCCTTGGGTTCGTGGTATGTCTCTATTTTAACAGTCTTATCAACAACATTAGTTGGTGCTGCATCCTGCAACATATATCCACAGATTTGTTTCAGGCATTTGTAATCTTCCTTAGACTATCCGCAATTTGCTTCACACTATATGCAATCTGCTTCATACTATACTATCTGCAATCTGCTTCAAAGATGACCGAACAATAGATCCACACTATTTTCAAACTCTTTAAACTTCACACTGAAAGCCCATCAACATATTCGTACTGAATCTTACAAGAATCTGTAAACTGTTTTCAGAGATTGCCGAGTTATTCCTTATTAAAAGAGCCATAGACAAGGTATATAAATATAGATAGAATTACTTCCTTTTAGGCCGACCAACACTTTTCCATGTAGGCTGATTTGTAACACATCATAATAGTTCGATTTTTCAACGTTGATGTAGAGTTGAAATAAACCATTGGTTCATGTTTTCTTTGACTAGGTCTGGGTTTCTGGCTGAATCTATATGGACATTTATGTCTAGTTAAATACCCTTTTGTTTGCAAGATTGATTTATCTTTTAAGATTTTGCATTTGTGTGTTGTATGTATCAAAGATATCTATTCCCAGTTTTTCTATGCACATCAATTCAACTGCTCAAACAATTAAATCTAATTTAATATTATTGTTTGCTAGAAGTTAGTTTATGTTTTAAAAATGTTCAGTGTTGTATGTAGCAAAATATTCTACAAGGTGACCTTTCTTATGGCAATGAGTAATAAACAATTTCAACTTATTTTCAACATCATTTTCCTTGTCCAATAGGCCTTTGACTTTTTGCCTCATTTATTTAGAAAGTTTTATGTGCATTGATATATTCTTCCAACATCTATATAAACATTATGATTAAATTCAAACCACAAAAGGAACATGCAAGTTCTTTTCTATATCTTATTTGAATATTTACCATGTTTATCATAATCAAAAGCAATTTGATTAGAGGCAAATTTATACCTTGAACATTCACCGTTGTCGCCTTCTTGAGGAGGTGAATTTGACATGAGGTAGTGGCTCTCCTTTGAATACTAGCAATGAATTCAATTACTCTAGAGCTTTCAACATCCTCTTCTTTTACATTCTCATTAGCTGCATGATTATTAACATCTTCTTGCAAAGTGGGTGTCAAACTTTTCCATTCATCATGAACACAAAATTCACAAGCTTGAGGTAATGAACACGAAATAAAATTCCTTCTTGGAACAACTTCATGTGCCTCCTTGGCTTTGGAGCATTTTCCATGTTTTCCATAACCAAGACCCAAATAATTAGGCCCTTCTTGAAGAACATTTGGCTCAACTATGCCTTGTACATGCTTGCCTTTAAAACCCTTTACTTTCATAGCACATTTTCATCAAAAATTTGGACCTTATTCCTCTAGTGTCTCTCAAAATCACGTACACATTCATTTTCAGAGGAAATTGAAGACAGAAACCAATAGCTAATTCTTCTAACTGACCTTGACTAAAATGAGCTAAATTGTACTTTGATACCAACTTGATTTGAATATTTTCACACTAGTTTTGTTGGGGAAGGGGTTTATGTGTCAAGCTTTAAGTGTATTTTGTGAGAAATTTATGAGTTAATTAGATTTTAAAACTCATGTTTACACATTTATAAAATGCAAAATTTTTATTTCTAGGAAAATCTTTTCCCTCAATCCAAATTCTGATCATTGGACATGTAAGAGGAAGAAAGAGGGAATTCACTTTTCAAATTCTAGACCTTGTCTAAACCAAAATAAACTAGAGGTTTGGTTTTCAAATACATTCACTTATTTGGAAACGTTCTAGCTACCAAAAGTCCATATGCCAATATACCTCCCAAGAAATCCATTTAGTACACCATTGGTTAGTTTTTTGTCTTCCTATATTCTTTATCAACCTCTTCTAGTGATTCTTGAAAGGTGGATACTTAAATCCTTCCTAAAACTTTGAGCTCTAAAATGAGAAGACATACAAGGTCATTTTAAGTCATTCTTCTATCCAATTATAAAAACCAAGTGAATATTGAACTACATATTGATTTTTGTCCCATAGAACAACAAAATCTAAAACCTTTTCAAGGTCTTCAATCTGCTCGTAAAGTTAATTTACATGTCTTGATCAAGTCCAACAACAAAGAAACATTCAGTGACAACACCAAAATCTACAACTTCTTCAACATCTTCTAAACCATCTTCAAAGTCAATATTGTGTGCATCAAATTCCTCAACAAGGTCATTAATGGAGTCATCAATGGTGCATCAAATTCATGCACCATACTTTGAATTTGTGAAGAAATTCATGAAACATCAAAATACATGCAAGGCCTTAATTGGATAAGAAATCTAACCATCTATTAGCAAACCAATTGCATCTTATTTTCAACATCATTTTCCTTGTCCAATGGGCCTTTGACTTTTTTCCTCATTTATTTAAAAACTCATGTTTACACATTTATAAAATGCAAAATTTTTATTTCTAGGAAAATATTTTCCCTCAATCCAAATTCTGATCATTGGACATGTAAGAGGAAGAAAGAGGGAATTCACTTTTCAAATTCTAGTCCTTGTCTAAACCAAAATAAACTAGAGGTTTATTTGAGCTCTAAAATGAGATTCCAAGCCTAATTTCATAAAAAGTAAGTTGGGGATGATCACATTGACTTCCTTGATGACATGTCTATGAAGATTAACTACCTTGAACTACTTTTTTGCGTAGGGAAAGAGACACATTCCCATGTCTGAGCATGAAAACGTTCTTTGATATTGTTAATGCCTCTAGTGTTTACTTCTACAAGTTCTATAGGCAGAGTCTGTAAAGGGCCAGGTAGCCTCTCGATCTCATCTTTTATGAAAGGTGACATATCTAGTAAATGCCCCTACAGTCAATCTCTGGAATGGATCTAAATAGAAGTTCTTCATTTTAATATCCGTAAAACACAATGACTTTAAGGTAAACTATGTACATGTGTCATTTCTCCCACAAACTAAAGTGTATAAGTAGTAAATTTTATACCAAGTGTGCTCCCACCATGTAAAGCGCAATTTGGTGAACTTATCATTTTTATAATATCTTTTTCGATTAAATTTAGTTTCACTCATGATCAATTATTGCTTTGAAAGTTGTGTTCTACATAATTTGTGTACACTAAATTACAAATTGATTTTTTGAAATCTATTTTGTGTAAATGTCGACCAATAGATATATATCATGGAGGATGAACAACGAAGATCAGTCAAATCCCATATGGAGGTTCAGGGATCGGGGAATGTTCACGGTATTTAAATATAATCTTAAATCTCCATACATGTGTACATATGGAATTGATTTTTTTATTAACTTTGAGTTAATTTAGTTGTTAATAAGTTTCATATTTTAATTTTTAGGAGGTAAGAGGAGAAGGGTTTCAACTCCATCCATGGAGCGTGGCCAAGGTTTAACCAGTCGAGATCTGAGTGGTAGCAGGTTGCGGGAAGGGGGTGATATTTATTCACCCGAAGGCCAATCAACCGCTGCTGGTTCTCAACAGGGTCATTGTGGGTCTAGTTGTCAGCAGCATCATTCTGGGGCTGGTTCTCAGTAGGGTCATGTTGGAGAAGATGTTAACCAACAACATCAAGGTTGCCATCAATTTCAATATTTTTTCATTAAATTTGTACAACTTTTTTTACACGTGTTTTTTCTAATATATGAAATTTTATATATATTGATGCAGAGGCCGAAAATGTTCGAGCTAGTGGTCAAAATAGACGCAGGGCAGCTCGCTACATTCAAGAAGAAGGCTGTCAACCCAGCACAACTTATCCGGCTGAGATTACTGATATACCATGGGAAACCAACATGGTGGAATGCACCTTACAAAGGTGTGAAAGCCTTCATGCAAAATTGCAAAGAGATCTCGTGGCTTTGTCTCTACCTGCTGAGAGTAGACAAAGCCTCAAAATAGTTACACATTCATTGGGTGAAATGGTAAATGTGTACATAAATTTGGGGCCAACGACTGATTCGTTTGTAGAACTGATGAGAAAGAGAAAAGAAACAGTGATAGGTCCCGATAAATGGCAGGACATAAAACAAAAAGTTACAAGAGCAGAGGCCAAGTCAATGTTTAATTATAAGGAAGGGCCAAAAAGAAAAATGTTGAAGGTGCAATATTTCAAGCACCCAGACAAAGCTGGTTATTTGTATGATCGACATCTTGCGGCCTTTGGAAGGCTTCCATGGAACAATGAGGTTCTTGTTTATTTTTCACAAATGTTTTATGCAGAATTTTTTTTGGGTATGAAACCCGACTACAATGACCTTCCTTCAGAATTTTTTGGCCTAGGGAGAGGTCGATTATATCAACGTAAGGGCGCTAAGCGAGATGTGGAGTTGCCTCGCCCTGAGCCGCCATTGGTGAGTCGACCGTTTCGAGTCGAAACTCTGCGATCAGAGATGGATGCGACTTCTCAAATAAGTCGAGAAGCAAGGGATGTTATGATCGACAATGTTCATAGCGGATTGAGTGGAGTCGATTTTTGTTTAAATCGACAAAGAGCACGTGAAAATGCACGTGCCAATTTTGTTTATCGTACAGATGAGGAGATTTACAACATGAATGTTGAATATCTCTGAACATATGCAATAAATTGTCGCAATGGTCTGCAAGACCTACTTTTTCATGAGGAAGAGGGCACCGAAACGGTATGTGTTAGTGACCTTAGGGTTTGAAATTATTTTTACATATACATGTGTACAATTTGTAATAAATACATGTGTATGTACATGTATACATTTATTTGTATGTGTACATTAATCTAACAAAAATGTATTATTATATGTTAAAACACCATTTGCAGTTCTCAGGCATGATGCGTGATGAAAATGTTAATATTACGTTCGGGACCTCCGGTTCAAACGATGCAGATGGGTCTGACCATCATGATATGTTGGCACATGTATGTTAGTGTTTTTTAAGTGACTCTAAAATAAATAATTGTTTCCACACATGTACATGTATGTATATATATATAATTTGATAAAATGTTTTAACAGGTACCGATTCCGTCTGATGTTTTTGAGATGGCGGTACCTTCTTCTTCCTTAGGAGATGTACCTTCTACTTCATTGGGAGATGAGCCACGAGTATGGACAATTTTTCACAAGTTTAAAATTTATGTTTAAAAGTTATATATATATATATATATTCTACCTCAAAAAGTTCCATTAAAAATTGAGATATATATATATATATTTTGAGTTATTTAAATTTTTTTGAATTTAGGTTCCTATAGAAGATTTATTTAATCCGAGGACTCTAGCGACGGAGATAGGAACATCCACATCATTTGAACAAGTTGTCTTTAGTTCCTTTTTTTAATATTATTGAAAATAAGTTTATATATGTACACGTGCATTTTCATTTGAAAGTTTTTAATATATATATATATATATATATATATATATATATATAGATATATAACTGTACATGTATATTGTACAGTTTACCACTGCAGATGTTCCTATGGGAGAACCTGTTCATCAAATGGAGAGGGAACCTTACGAGGTATTGCATGATTTTTTTGTTATATTTTGTTTTTTACATGAATTTCTAGATATATATATTATCATTCATTTTTAAAACATCAAATTTTAATGTTCAAGTACATGTGCATTGTGTATGCAGGTTTCCCATTCACAGGATAGGGCGCGGACTGAGACCCTAGTAGGGAAGACGCTAGATCGGTCTCCATTTGATGGACATGGTTTACAGTAGATTTGATTTCAAAATTTAGATGGTTTTAAAATTTGTTAAACTTGATACAATTTTATACTTGTGAGATTTACAATTTTTGGACATATTTTATTACATTGTTATTATATAGTTTGTTTTATTTAATTTTTGGATGGTTTTAGTACTTTTGGCATGTGAATGTGAAGTAATGTTGTCATTTGAACTACATTTGGCATGTGATATTTAATGTTAAATGTTTTTGTTGGATAGTTGAATTATAATTGGCATGGCATGTGAAGTTTTTAAAACTCAAGTTTTGGATGGTTTCAATCTACATTTTGCATATGATATTTAATGAACTTTAAATGTTTAATGTTTTAATGTTGCACAATATATAATCAAAAGGGTTTTAAAACTTAAAGTTTTGGATGGTTTCAATCTACAACTTAAAGTTTTGGATGGTTTCAACCTACATTTGCACATGTGGTAAATTGAAATTATGTTACTTGTAACAAGACAATCCACATTGATTTCATTGTATATGTTGATTTCTGATTTGATATAATTGCATGTATGATGGTACATTACTTGTAAAGTCATTGGATTAATAGTGTTCATTGATTTCAATGTAAGCACAAAAAATTATTGACAATGTAGAATGATTTTTGTGTTATAATAATTAAACCTAATAATTTTGGAGAGCAAGAGAGACAAGGTATGGTCTTTACTACAAGAGTTCGAGTTAAATATTTAAATGGTTTATGATTTATGATTTTTACTTTCTTTTTAATATAATCGATACGGAAAGATGACAAAACTAATAAGGGTGACAATAAGAATAGAAGAAGAAAATAGTTTAAGATTGATCACAATAAATGCTATTTGTAAGTGATTACATTCTAATTATTCACATTCTATCATTCAATATTATTACATTGTCACTTCGCATTCAAAAATTTTATTTGATCATTTTCCATTATTAAAGTTATTCTACAATATTTATCATCTCATCAAATTGAGGTAACTAAGAAAATTTAAAATTAAAATGACTTGATAAATCTCAAACATATTTAGCATATTTAAAATGGTTTATCGATAGTTTTTCCTTGGTTGCACATGACTGAAACCAACCTAGATCCATATTAACTACGGATTTATCAAGCGCCGAGAGGGATCAAATCTCTCGAGGTGCAAACCTTTCCTCAAGTTTTGCACTCAAAAAAGAGGTTTGCACCTCTAGATATTTGATCCCTCTTGGCGCTTGATAGATCCATAGTTATGATGGATCTAGGAAAATAACTTTCTAAAAATAAGTAAGGGAAAAGCAGCATAGGGAACAATTAGGAGTAGATTTAGGGCATAGGGAACAATTAGGAGTAAATTTAGGTACATGTGATAGTTGGGTGAGATAAAATCATATTTTAATAAAATAATGGGAATTTGTAGGAGAGACAAATAGTGGATATGACATGTATTTTGGTGAATAATCAAATTTATGGAATTAAACAATTAATTATTTTTGTATGTGAAAACAAGATTCACACCTAATCCTCACCTAAAAGACTAAATTAAACACATTATTATTAAGGGGAAGAGGAGCTTTCTAGGTTTTGAGCTCCCCATTGTTAGATGAGTGTTGTAATGGCATTCCATGTATTTTTGTGAGAACTTATGATATTGTGATATTCTAATTACGAAATAGTGATCTTGAGTACACGTTGGATAATGTAGTAGATAGGAACTTTTTGATAAGGGGAGATAAGGGATGTGACCAAATTCCTATCAGTGAAAAAAAATTTCTTCACCTTCCTATAACTCCATTGTAGCTTTGGGGGCCAAAGGTAAGAAGAGTACCTTGGAATTTCTTGGGTGAAAAACCAAGTAGGTCACCAACTTTGGTCTAGTGCATTGTAATTCATTAAAGAATTGGTCATTGGAGCTGCTTCAAGCTAGGAGTGAGCATCGTCACCAACCTACATTGAATATTTTACACTCCCTAGGGTGAATGATACTTTAAATTGATTGACAGTCTAAGACTTTCGAATTTTTCCGAATTCCAAATGATCTTACAAAGCTAGTATTTATAATATCCTAGTAGGTCATTCGGTGACAACTTTTACCGGAAACTTGAAACAAAGAGAATCTATCCTTGGCTAGGACATCATGTAAGATGCCCGCCATAAACAGTAAAATTGTACTTAAAAGCTGAGATTCGGGCAAGTGGGGACAACCACTTGTTATCTCGTCCCTTGGAGGCTAGGCCATATGGGGAACGAATCTGACCTTACAAAATAAAGTGAAATAATTTGTACCATACGGTCGGAAAACATATACAAGAACAATTAATATACAAGAACAATTAATTTCATTCTAGAATATATATATCCAATACATATAACATTTTTCATCAATGCACATGTATAGAAAAACTACTTTCAGTTGATACTAGAGCACGTGCTTGTACCCAAACAATTTGTAACATGTGAAAACCACAAATAACATAAGCAACTCAATTTTTAGTTGAGTATTGGAAGTTCTAAAACATATTTAATCCAAAGATAATAAATTGTTGGACACTTCACTCAAAAAAATTCTAATGGAATTCCATCCTCAATAATCCGTTCATGATCGTATTTTGACATTTTCCATTTCTTAATTTTTGATTTTTTCTTTGATTGAACTTCTATCAACTTTATGCGTGCTGCACACACCAAGTGACTATATTGACAACTTATGGAATCAAGTTCATAGTCTTCAAAGTAAACAAAGTCTCCACTTTGATGAGTTTGTTTGAAAAAATAACCTTTCAGTATAATAGACCCTCTGTCATACTGAAATCCGTGATCATTATAGTCTTGTAATAATTTCATTTTTCGTTCAGTGCAATGCATCAAATAATACTTCACATTTTCATTGTTGTCAATAGGTGCAATTACAGCAAAAACATCTCCTACACAATAAAATAAAAATTTAACATTTAATTATGCATATTTAAATTTATTTCTAGATCTTTAAATCATTAGAAAGTAATTCAAATGTTACCTTCTCTAACAAGATCAGAAACTTGATCACCATCGGATGATATTGTAGTTTCCTCCGATTGCATTTCTTCAAACATTGCAACAGCCATTTTTCCCTTTGTATTTAGCTCTGTATGTTTCCAATCGTTCACATACATTTTGTTTTCACAAACGTCATTGGATTTTGTGTTGTCTATGCAAACATCACGAAAACAAGAATATTTTCTTTTATCCAATGCAAACACATTTCTGGATGACTTTGTTTGAATTGAATGCAATTTTCGAGTCCCTTTTATTGTTTCAACATCATTTCCAATTGATCTATCTACGTCTTTGATTCCAATATGCCAGAAAAACCTTTATATGGAAAATTAGAAAAAGAATTTGTAAATATGATATCAAAATACAATTAAAAATAATCATTGCATGATAAATGTACAATGTTTAAAATTAGATTTCCAATATAAATTAAATTGAATGTACCTTCGCACTTCTCTTGATGGGTTTTTCTCATGGCTTAGAGAAGCGATGCACCATTGAACAACTTCTTCAGCGTTCACAAGTCGGCGTGCAGAGTGGTTCATTTGATATCTTCGAAGTACTCGTTTTATGCATGCTCCTGCACCGTCATGTTCTCCTTTTCCATGGCCAGTCTCAAAGAAATTCCAACAATGTTTAATGCATGTTTTCTTATGAAGACAACACAACCAAAAGAATGATCGTGTAGATTTGAATTTACCTGTGCATCCGTCTGACCATATCCAATGTTCATTGAATGTTATTCCACGATCTTTCAATGAATCATAAATTCTTCCAAAACAATGTTGTACAAAACATGTATCATGTGTACGATCGTCACTGATATAAAAGTGATATTCTTTAATTATATGTCGATTTTCACTCGTGCTTTCTATATGATCGAAATTTTGTTCAGCATGTCTATATAGAATATGGACGAGCATGGAGACTTGGTCAGAATGATATTATTCACTCTGAATGTCTTTTTGTGGAACAAATGTGTAGTTTTTCGCAAAATCAATCACTGACAAAATGGTCCCTGGTGGAAAAACTTCACGAGATTTTTTGAATTTCAAGTCTTGCCATCGAGTTCTATGGGAATGCTTGGTGTGTTTGTAAATTTCTGCCTCAAACTTTCTCAAAAAGTCTATCAGAAAAATTTCGTCTTCTCGTAATTCGATTCTTTTAACACTATTTACACCTTGAATCGATGTACCGATATATTCATATCTCTTCCATTTCACTTTCATGTTGGACAATGATTGATCATTTATATCAATACGATATTTGTTTTGAAATTTAGTCAAATTTCCACTATCACCGCATTTTTTACCACCAACACATTTTTTTTTGTAAAATAGTTCATTGCTTTCTCTTTCACATAGAATTTGAGATATGAATTCACAGATAGTGGAAGGAGGAGGTGAATCCTTCCATAATGTTCTACCGAAATCAAGGAATGTGTCATAATATAACTCAAATTCCACATGATAATGGCAACAACAAGTGTCACATACGGTGATAGGTTTTACATACCATGGTTTTTGTTGAACAAAAGCACTGAGTGAAACATGAATTTGACGATTCTCTTTTTTGAACTTGTTGAATAACTCTATCTGAGTGGTTTCCAAGAGATTTTTTTCATGTTCTTCGTACTGATTTTGTGCTATTCTTCTTCGCATCACATGTCTTGCAGTTGGTGAAACACGCGAATTGTTCTTCCAATATTCATATATTATTTTCTTAACATTTTCTCCAAGTCTATCTTTGTATGGTTGCCTACAAATAGCTCTCCAACAAGCGAGTTCATCATTTACATCTATTTGTAGTCGAAATTTTCGATGTTTGTGCAAAGTTTTTCGTGAGGTTCCCAGTGCTCGTGCCATAGATGTTATCAAACGATTCTCTTGAGTACTTGGTGAAACTATTGCCATCTGTATTCCTCTACGTATATTTGAAACATATTTATCTCTAGATCTCTTAATTGACTTTATCGCACTACTCATATTTTTTATCACCTCTTCATTCATTTTTTTTATCTTTGGTTGATTTTCGAATACCCAATAGTGTCGTCGCTTCTTTTAATTTTCTTAATGATAGGAGACCTTTCAACATTTGAGCATGAACTGTCACTTGCTCATTTAAGAAATACTCTTCAAAAATGTGGTTGACACGATATCGTATAACATGGTCAGGTTTTTTATCTCCATATGTGTGAGTGTCAACATTTTCTAACATCTCATTATCGATAGTGATTTCATCTGTACATATTCAAAAAAATAGTACATATTCAATAAATCACTAAATTAATAAATATGTCAATAAATATTAGGAAAATTTTAAATATATCAATATATCATAATATTTACATTTACATACCCACTTCAATTTCTGCTTGAGGTTGATTTTCTTCTTCAATATTTTGAGGAGAATCTTTGTCTGTTTACATTAAACAAAAATATTTTTCAAACTAGTTCATCAAATAAAAATTAAGCTTCACATTTTACATTAGGAAAATTTTAAATATATCAATAGATCATAATATTTACATTTACATACATGCTTCAATTTCTTCTTGAGGTTGATTTTCTTCTTCAATATTTTGAGGAATATCTCTGTCTGTTTACATTAAACAAAATATTTTTCAAATTAGTTCATCAAATAAAAATCAAGCTTCACATTTTACATTAGGAAAATTTTAAATATATCAATAGATCATAATATTTACATTTACATACCTGCTTCAATTTCTGCTTGAGGTTGATTTTCCTCTTCAATATTTGAGAGGGCTTCTAACTTTCTTTTGCGAGATTGTCTCATTTCTTCTCTACGTGCCTCAGGGTCTCTTTTTCGATCATATTTTCTCGCACAAGTTCTTTGATTTCCCATGATAATAGGGTATGAAGTTCAAAAAATTTCCTTCAAAAAATTAGACAATAACTCAATTACAAAAAATATCACAAAATATTTAATTTAAAAAAATTCAATCTAAATTTTTTGTAAAAAATACATACTCCAATCCAAAACACACACTTTAAAAAATTTGAGAGAAAAATGTTTTAGAAAAATGAAACGAAGCTCAAAATATTTACTTCAACTCAAAACACGTACATACCTCTAAGAAATGTCTTCCAAAAAATCAATTTGCTTCCAAGAAATGTTCTTAAACCCAAACTTTGAAGAAACCTCCAAGAAATGTCTTCCAAAAAATCAATTTGCTTCCAAGAAATGTTCTTAAACCCAAACTTTGAAGAAAAGTTTTTGAACCCAAACCAAAATCTTTGTAAAATGAGATGAAGTGTGCGAAATGTGCGAAAATTGTGAATCATTTCACGGCAATTTATATTGACGCGAAATGTGTTTTAGTAGGGGCTCCGCAAAATTTTCCGGCCAACAGAGAGTTATACAATAGTTCGGCCGAACTTTTGATCAAAAGTTCGGCCGAACTATTAAGACGTTAGATTTAACGAGTCTTAAGCGGAAAACATAGTTCGGCCGAACTTGGACTAAAAGTTCGGCCGAACTAATGCGTCACCAATTACGCAAAAACCAGGCTCTGAAAACGGTTCTGCAACTTTGGACTGATTAAACTCCATGAAAGGTTGTTAATTAACTGTCAGAACCAAGACAAGAATTTTCAGAATTGAATCTACTTTCAGGAAATATAACTTTTATGGAATTTCATAAACGTTTATTAATTTTAATTATTTTTCTAATAAAATGAGTGCAAACAATTTCTAAGGGTCATTGTGATTTAGTGAAATCAAAATTTTGTATCTCCCAAAATACATTGTAAAAAAAATTGAAAAAATTATGGGGCATTACATTGGTCCGTTGACTCTAATGGGTAGCTTTTAGATTTTTAGTTTATAAATTATATGTTAAGAAATTTGTTGCCACGCGAAACATATCAAAAATACGCAGTTTTTCGTATTGGACCAGTTCAAAAAATTCTAGTAATTATGATATGCATCCATTAGCTTTGTAAATATGACGAAAACAAAGTAGACTCTGTCTATATTGTTGTAACACATTTTGTTTTTTCAAAAACACAAATTTTCAATGAATACAGCATTGCGACATAACATGACTTCTTATGAATCCTTTGATTGTTAAGAAACACACACTCAAAGAAACGCTAAGTTGACATATCAAATTTGCATAAAAAAATTTCAAAAAATAAGTAATAGAAAGCTAACAAAATTTCTCACAACTTTTATTTTTATCACAAAATGAAATTCTACACAGAAAAATTGTTATAGTTTTCAGAACGTTGAAGAACCAAAAAAATGAAATTTTTTTCTCAAAAAAGGGCAAAAAGTGTAACCTGCAAACCTTCACATTTTCAATTCGGGAATTCTGGGAAGCGGAAGTCCACTTCTTCACTAATGTTGCTTCTCGAGCCCAAATTCGAATTCTAGAAAACCCGCTTTTAAGGAATGTTGTTCATGCCAATCCTACGAATAACACTTCTAAAGGTAAGAAGAAGGGTAAAGGTAAGGAAAAAGCCAATACGTCGAAACAGGATTCTCCGAAACCTTGTTTTGCTGATAATTCTCAACGCAAACCGAGGTATCCTTGTTTGATTTGTGATGAAGAGCACTTCACCAAGGACTGTCCTCGACGGTCTGAAGTGAGTCGATTGCTCAAAGGCACCCAAGGAGCTCCGACCGTTCTTAAAGAACCTTTCCCAACTCAGCAAACACAGATGGTAGAGCAACCTCAGTCCTCTACCCCATTTGGCTCTTAGGTCTTCATGATGAATGATTTTGCACGCATTTCCATTGCTACTCAATCGAAAGATCATTCTGGCTCACGTCAGGCAACAGGGAAGGAGATCGCTGATGGTCCTCCTCCTCCACCTGTTTCTGGCCCTCTTGAGATTGAACGGCCTAGCACCAAATCTGTTTTACGGCCACCTTCCAAAGGTGTACTCCGTAAGTCTTCTTACAATCCTAATGCCTGTGTTGCTCAGCATTACAGTATCCACCGGTCCGGTCACTAGTTCCGGTTTTAATAACTATGGTTAGAAGTACTTCAGAGTTGTCCTTCACAACGGAAAGATTTGTTATCTACGATAGGTGGGATT